>QTSX02007319.1:0-138735 GCA_014839935.2 Entomophthora muscae | reverse complement strand
GATTGCAGGGGGGACAAAGCACCTCAAAGCTAGATACACCGTAGGTGACCCTGTCTACACCCTCAATCCCAATTCTGCCAAGTTGGAACATAACCACCTAGGGCCCTTCAAGGTCGCTGCAGTCTACAACAATCACACCTACCAACTTGAAGATGCCCAAGGAAACACCAAGAAGCTTCACCATGATTGCTTGCTCCCCTGCCACGCCATCCCCACACAAAGGTTGTTTGTGCGGACCTTCCCAGACCTTCTGCAGACTTCAGTCCTGGTGTCTGACGACAAGCAGGGGGCAAGGGGGGTGTTGCAACCAAGTTTCTGGACTTGCTGCTAACGTATCTTACAATACACAGGGGGCGCTTGATGGGCCGCCCCTTGACGTATCTAACATTATGCATTAATCTGATGGCAATATTGAATGGCGGGTACTTAATCCTAATTAGGAGCGCTGCCAATTCAACTTGCTGATTCCCGCACAAGTTATTCCTTGGCTCCAAACCTTACATGGAACTTCCCACTATGCCACCCCCTTGTGGCCTTGTGGCTTTCCCCATACAGTATATTAATCACAACATTCTACAATAAACAATACCTTATTCTTATTATCCTGTCCTTTCTATTGGACTGTTGTCTTCCCCAATTCCAAATACTGAATCCTCATTGGTTTAGTTGCAACATTGTCCCTGTTCATCCCTCTCACATTGGAAGGTGGAATTCCAGTATTCCTGTTTGTAGGGCTCAATCAGTGATCCTTTTCTGGCTGGCACGCCTTCTGCTTATTAATGTGACAGGTCAAATTGGGTATTATACACCGTATAATAGCAGACTTGATCCAGTAGCAACCAGCGGATTATCTGCCATGTAATACTGACCCAAACCAATAGGAAGCTCAATTATACACCATGTAATGCTGACCCAAACTCGGTATTTCCATGACCTTTGCGCATCACTTGTTTGATATGCTCATAAACACCATCAGGCTGGGTAAGGCTGAGTTGATACAACGTCCAGCAGGATGGTATGGGCAATATACAGTTAATGATTTAGTGATTACACACCATGCAATCAATGATAATCACTATATTGGCTAACATTTATACGGTGTATAATAGCCATATCAACTAGTAATTATACGGCGTGTAACTGCCGTATCTATACTAACATATTAGTGATTATTTGGCGTATAGCTGCCATATCATTCATAATACATTAGTGATTATACAGCATATAATTACTAAACTTAATAGAGTATCAGTCTAGTGATTCTACAGCGTGTAGCTGTAATGATCTGTGTGCAATAATTATCCTGACTGTTTGTGGTCAATCAGCTTAACCTCACAAGCATGGTGGCCAGCCTAAAGCAAGACATCATTGACGTTCTGAAAAAGTGCACAGTGTGTGAGAAATACTCAAGCACAAAAGCATCACAACCTTCATTCAACACAATGCCTGACCCAGAACCATTTAAGGTATGGGCCTGGACATAGAGGACCTTTTCAAGAAGCCAAAGCAAAACAACACTTCTTAATTGTAGCCATTGACTTTGCAACACGCTGGCCAATCTGCTGGGCAACCAAGGACCACAAAGCAGAAATGTTGTGACCTGAGGCGGGGCACAGATACACAACAGGTAATCCTAACCTTAGGATTGGATTTGTACTAAGTTTTGGTTATAATGGCAGGGAAAGCTATGTGAGTACCTTGTGGCCCTGATTGGATAATATCTGCTAGGTGTGGCTAGAGAGGCGCCAAAGTACGTGAAGACACAAAGACAAAAAATGTGAATAGAACTTAAATTTTATTGGTAGAAGTGAAATGAAATATATACTGTGCAGCTTTACCACAAAACAGTACATAGACAGTAGGATCACTTGCCACAAGCATGAGTGGGGCAAGTGAGTTGCGCAGAATCAGGAAACTGAACAATTAAATTTCCCAATTCAGGGCCAGACTCATTTTGAAGGGGGAAAGCAAAAGAGAAATATTTGTCCTTGAAATAACCCATCAAAGGCAAAATCAAAACATGGTGAATGGCGGTATTCACAACATTGTCCCCTTCTAGATTGGCCTTAGGGGGTGGTACTTGCAGAGGAACTTGGCATGCACTTGGGCAAACAGTCAACCACTAGAGAGGAGTTTCATAGGGTACTCTGATCCTTGCTTGAAGGTCACTTTCAGAAGTCCAACCCACAATGTATCTAACTTGTGAGAGCATCCTCCTACCCTATGCTGATAGTAGATAACATGGTCTCTAATATTGAACTCAGGCAAGGGAGAGTGTCCAGCATTTTCAGGGAAGAGCTCAAGCATCTTGGTCTTACATGCATAAGTGTATATAGTAGCTTGTATATCAATAATGTGGTTGACTAAATCTTTGATATAGTCATCTGGGTCTACAGCCTTATCAGAGGAGAGGAGGGAGGCCCCAAGGTCAACAGAGTGATGGCCTCACGCCCATACAGCATAGTAAAGGAAAAAGCCCAGTGACACAATGTTTGCTAAGGCGGTAAGCAAAGAGAGCAGCGGGTAAGTATAGATCCCAGTTTGCAGCATCAGAGTAAGTGAGTTTCCTCATGATAGAAACCAGAGTCAAGTTGGCACACTAAACCGCCCCATTGGTAGAAGGATTATAGGGGGCAGAGAAAGACTGTGGGACCCCAAGGCTTTAATCACATAGGCTACCAACTTGGCGTTGAAGTTAGTCCCATTGTCAGATAACACTTGAGGACAGCCTTGGCAATAGAAAACATCTTGAAGTAGGAAGGCGGCAGTAGTTTTAGCAGTGATGTCCTTGGTAGGGCGAGCTTCTACCCATTTGCTGAAATAATTAACAGCAATCAAGATTAATTGACAGCCTGAGTGTGAGCAGGGAAGAGGCCCTACAGCATCAATACGGACCGTGTGAAATGCGTGCTGTGGGGGAACTAGCTTAAACTTGTGAGAGGCAGCTCAAGGTTGCTAGAGCTGGCAATCATGGCAAATGGCTATAGTGTCTGGAATAAGCAGGCAAAATTTTCCCAGAAGTAACTTTTCTGGAGCCAATCATAGATCTTGGCAATACCCCCATGTCCTGTCTCCTTATGAGCTTGGTGCACTAACAAAAGGCAAAGACTAGGCCATACATAAGGTAGGTAGCAGTCTTGTACTTTCTTGAAAAGCTGGTTGTCACAAATGATTGTGCCTTCAGATAGATTGGATAGGGCAATACAAACTTCTTTTGTCTTGTTCTCCCAGGAGGAAGCATACCCAATTAGGTTATATAGTCAATCAGCCTCAGCAGGGTGTAACACAAGGATGGGCATTCTGGACAATCCATCAGCGTTTTGATGTTGAATCCCAGGACAGTGTAGCACAGTAAATTCTTAGCCTTGCAGGCAGAGAGCCCATCTAGATAGTTGTCCTTCTGGTTCCTTAAGCTGTTGTAACCACTTAAGCGAGGCATGGTTAGTGACCACTGTGAAATGGGTGCCGTATATGTAATGACAGAACTGCTTGACTGCATACAACACAGCAAGGCACTCTTTCTCTGTGACATTGTAATTCTTCTCATGCTTGTTGAGAAAACAGGAGGTATAGGTTACAGGATGATCTACACTTTCATCATCTAATTGAGCCAAGATAGCCCCAATATCCAGGTCACTAACATCAGTATATAGGATCAACTCCTTATTGTAGTCAGGATATACTAGGATGGGAGCCTCTTTGAGCTTTTGTTTGAGGGTCTCAAAGTCTTGTTGCTGGCTAGCAGTTCATTCAAAGTAATGTTATGCAACAGTTGGACCGAAGGCTCACTAGTGTCAGCAAATTTGGGGATGGACTGTCTGTAGTATCTCATCATGACCAGAAAGACTTGAACCTCTCGTAGATTGGTGGGCAGGAGCATTTTGTCAATAGCCTCAACTTTCTTGGTCATTGGGCAAATCCTGGTCTGGGTTACCTCATGGCCCAAGAATTCAAGGCGCTCCTTGAAGAAAGCACACTTAGATGGTTTCAACTTAAGGCCAGCCTCTTGAATCTTTATGAACACTTCCTTAAGGTGTGTCAAGTGATTAATAAAGGTAGCGCTGAAGACAGTTATACCGCCTAAGTACACTAGGACACATGAGAGCTTTAAATCATGAAGGACAGGGTCCATGGCTTGTTGAAAAATAGCCGGGGAATTGCAGAGCCCTTGCAGCATGCGTGTAGGCTCAAACAGTCCTTCAGAAGTGATGAGCACAGCTTTTTGTCTATCCTCAGGAGAGAGATCAACTTGCCAGTATCTGGAAGCTAAATCCATAGTGGAGAAGATCTTGGAGCCACCAAGGCAACAAAGAGCATTATCAATATGTGGTAGGGGATAGGAATCTTTTTTGGTTAAGGAGTTCAAGCGTTGGTAATCTATCACAATACAATGACCTTCATCCTTCTTCTTCAGTATGATTATGGGGAAGGCACATGGACTTTGGGAAGGAGCTAATAGCCCAGCATCTAATAGTTGTTTGAGCTCTTTAGACACTTGAGCGTCTTCCACGCAACTGCAGCAATAAGGTTTAGCACAGAAGGGGGAGCATCACCAGTATAAATCTGGTAAATGACACCTTTGTTTAGACCATAATCAGTGCTATCTTTAGCAAAGATATCTGAAAACTGATCTATAAAAATCCAGCACCTACTTCTGTTGTACCAGGGATAGTTACAAGAAATCTTGAACAGTGAACAAGGACAGGACTTGGGGTTTGTCTTCAGGTAAATTGAAATCCTGTAATGTACCAAAGAAATGTAGTGATAGGATGTCAGGAGCATTCAACAACTTGCCATAGCCAACAATCTTCCCTCTAGACACAGGTATGGGAAGAGCAGTTAGGTTGGCAATCAGCAATTGAACAGGGTCTTTATGAGAGACATCCAGGATTTCTGGACAGAGATAGGGTTTGTTGCGTCCTAGCAAGGAAGGAGAGTATAGCTCTAGAAACATACTCTTGGGTAGTTTATAAAATATTTGGGAGTCTAGGATAGCCTGAGATCCAGGGGGGATGGTTACCATGGAAGTGACCAAAAGAGGAATCCCTTCAGACGCAGGGCAAGCCATAGGAGAACACTTCATGTTGGATGAATGTGTACGGTATTTTAGGGTGAAAACACCAGTGGGATACTCCAAGGCACACGTCTTGAGGCGCTTCCCTGGGACTTTGACAGGCTCTTCAAAGATCAGAGGGACTTTGTACCCCAGGATGGAGAGGTAACCATCCTTCAAGTTGATGATCTCATTGTATTCCCTAAGGAATTGAGTGCCAACAAGGAGGTCATAACTCTCATTCTCCAAGACAACGGCAGGCGCGGCCAAGAGTAGCTTGCCAAACCACATGGGAAGAGCAGAATAAGCCCTTATAGTGTGATTCATGGATAGCCTAGCTGTGCCATGCAACTGGTAGTAATTAAATTTGGGGGCAAGTTTGAGCTTCTTGACAAGCATTGAGGAAACAACATTAATAGATCCTGTGTCTAAGACGGCCTTGATCTTCACTTTTTGGATGGTGATTTCCACACAAGTGGTATTAAAACTAAAGGGGAGAGGACAGCCAGAATATCTTGGGCGTCTGGTAGCTCTTTGTCCCATTTTTCAATCATGCATCTCAAACCTGGAAATTCCTTATAGACAGTCTGAAGAGGAAGCAAGACTGAAACGTTCTTGAATACAGCATCAGTGACCTCAGTAGCTTCCTCAGATGACTCTACAAGAACAGGGGACCTCTTAGCTTGAGTGAGGTAAGGGCAAGAGAAAACTTCCTTGGCTTCAGGTAGCAGCTTAACAGTTGTTGTAGTTTTTCAGGACACAACTTATAAGGGACCACAATAGTTTCAGGGATGGCAAGAACAGAATACCCATAGGTGTTGGGATCTTCCACATCTGAATCATCCATATAAGAGTTATCAGAGATGTTGTGAAATAGCAGCAGAATGGGAGGAGCCCAGTGTCAGCAGGCTCAGAGTCAGCAATGGAGGGGGTGATTGAAGGAGACAAGGAAGAATTGTCAACCAAGAGCTTCTCCACCTCTAGGTTGACTGTTCTTTTCCCGCCTGTTCCTTGGGATCAGCCCCTTCAACCCAAGGATTGGTGCAGACTTGAGAATGGTGACCTATCTGGCCACAGTTGTGGCAACCTTGACGTCTAGGAGGATTTTGTGAGTTCATTGGGAGGATGCAAAGGCCACAGGAAGACGCACCGGAATTAGAGGCGGCACAATTCTCCCGCACAACTGCTCCAGAATGAGTAAGGTGCATATCCTGCAACAGTGTCTTTATACTCTTCATAGAAGAAAGCATGGCCTTATGAGCTTTGAAGTGAAGGCACAGAAGCTGGTTCACCTTGAGGACTTGAGCACAAGCCATGTAAGCTTCATGAGCTGTCTATTGTCTGCTTGTTATCAGCTGCTGTCTTTCCATGTAGAATCTATTGGCAAATTCAGCTAGAGTTTCCTTAGGTTTGAAAGCAATGTGCATGAAGGCATCTCTCTTTACTTCTAGACTAAGGTCACCACCAAATTTTTCAATCAGAAGCTGCTTCATATCTTCCCAGGTCTTGATGGTGGGCAGCTCTGGCACTACTACCTCTCGGCAGGCCAGGTGCAGACAGGTTAGAATGTGTTTCTTCTTAACCTCATCCAAGGCTCTTCTCATAGCAGTTTCATAGATGGTTAAGAAAGCTGCAATGATTGAGATTTTGGGGTCAAAAAACTTGCTTAAAGGTAGGCTTAAAATGTGCTTCTGGAGTTGGGCCACCATTGTTGCTATTAAGTGCATTTATGCGCAGGGAGAATTCTGCTTCAGATTCAGAGGGGGGCTGTCTGGCCCACAGCTGGCAAACACTTTCCTCAAGAGTAGTCAGGGTCTCAGCAGCGCGGGTACCTGTAGTAGCTAGGGTGGTCTGCCACTCAGTAACATCTAGGTGTTAGCCCTGTGTTGATACTACTGAGGAAAGCTCAGCCAGCCAGGAGGTAAGAGAAGGCCCCACTGAGAGGCAAGGGGAAAACCTGTCATTTACTGAGTCAATCAATTCACTCCTTTCTTGCACGTCCCTATCAAATTCAGTGTGGTCTTGCTTCAAATGGTCTACCTTATTAGCTAGAGCAACCAACTCTCCAACACATTGAATTTGAGGGGCTCCTGACAAGCCAGGGCAACACCATCTTCATCAATAACCTCAGTTGGACTAGCAGCAGTTGCCAAAATTTGGCGTAAGGCAGCAACATCTTGCTGTAGCTCAGCAACTTGAGCTGTCAAAGCAAGCACTTGGGGATCTGGCTTTGGTGCTTTGTTAGGGCAACCTTGACTGCAGGTGCACGCTTGTAGCTCTTGAATGGCCTCATATAGTCTCTGCTTTCTATCTGTCAAATTGTCAGATAGGGGAGAGGGCAGGGATCTGGCTTGGGCATAGATAATTCATTCACTTGAGTCTGGAGCTTGGCAATTGCAGCGGCAGTGACAACCCTTTCTTGCTCAAATTCTTCATTGAGCTCACAAAGACCTTTAGCATCAAGGTCTGCTACTTGTGCAGTTGCTCAAAGGAGTAAGCGCTGAACACATTAAGCTGCTGTACAAGTTGTTCAAAATCTGTGAGATAGGTGTTCAAGGTTGAATCTACTTGATTTTGCCAGGGCTGTTCCAACTTGCAAAACTCATGTAGACGCTCCTTAACGTAGTCATGGATAGACTGGCACATTTGCTTGATTAAATTAACCAAGCGGGTTTGAGAAGTGACAGAATCATGCTGATTGTCTGACACCAAATTTGTGTTTGGCTCCTGGGGACAACATCCAGGAGGACATGGTGGAAATTTTTTAAAACAAAAGATTTGGGGTTGGAAGCTAGCATTGAGTTAGCCTTAAGGGCAAAATTAAGGGCACATACCTTAATTTTCTGTAATACAATATTGGAAAGTCCTTTTATCAAAAAGGAGAGGAAAAGGCTTGAAGAATATTAAAGCCAATGCAAATGTGGATAAACTTGTCTTTATTAGGAGAAATGATTCTACTTAAATAGTAGACAAGGGTTGATGATCACTCATTAGGTAAACAGAGTGGCAGAGGGGGTCATGTTGGGATGAGGCCATACCAGGATCAGTCAAGGGCAGGTATGATATTCCGGAATGGGTGGATATTGAACCAGACCCATTTTCAGAAGGTGATGAATTCCTGAAATCAAAAGCAAAACCAACCAAATCTTCACACATATCATTATACAAAGGCCATATTGAAATATCATTAATGGCGCAATTTCTGACATCTCCCCCCTCAAGATTGGACACAGGGAAGGATATTTGCAGAGAAATTTGGAGTGAACGTGGGTAAAGTAGCCAGAGGACAGCAGCTTCACAGTATACTCAACACCCTTCTTGTAGGTGACTTCACAAGGCCCAACCCAGAGAGAGTCTAGCTTATGGGCACGGCCTCCAGTACAATTTTGATAATAGAGGACTAGGTCACCTACTTGGTACACAGGGAGGGGGGGCTCTGGAAGCATTAGAGGGCAAGAGTTCTAAAGCTTTGACCTTGTAAGCAGTAGAATAGGCGGTAGCTTGGATGTTGATGATACAATTAGCCAAGTCTTTGACATGAGCTTCAGGATTGACAGAGGCGTCAACTTCAATCAACAGGAGTCCCAACATTGAGGGGTAGTGGCTTCTTGTCCATACAGCATGGCAAAGGGGGACTGGCCAGTCACTCAATGTCTGCTGAGTCTATACGCAAAGAGGGCAGCAGGGATAAACATATCCCAGTTAGCAGCATCAGAGAGGGTAAGCTTTCTTGTGATGGACATGAGGGTGGAATTTGCTCATTCCACAGTCCTGTTGGTTGACAGGTTATACAGTGCAGAGAAGAATTGATGTGTGCCCATAGCTTCTACAATGGACGTTATGAGGCGGGCATTAAAGTTGGTCACATTGCCAGAAAGCAGGACTTGAGGGCAACCATGACAGTAGAAGATATCTTGCAACAAGAAATTAGCAGTGGTCTTGGCAGTTATATCCTTGGTTGCTCTGGCTTCCACCCATTTACTAAAATGATCTACGGCTACCAAGATGAAATGACACCCAGACCTAGAATGAGGGAGATATCCAACAGCATCAATACTCACAGTGTGGAAGGCATGCTTAGGGGGGATGAGCTTGAACTGATGTTGTGAAGGTTGGGGTTGTTGGAGCTGACAAGAATGACAGGAGGCAAGGACATCAGGGATTAGGAGGCGCATGTTTTCCCAATAGAAGTTATTGCACAACCAGTCATGAGTCTTTGCTATGCCTCCATGTCCAGTGTCAATGTGGGATTGGAGGATGATGGCCACCCTCATTCTGGGACTGACGTAGGGTAGATAAGCGTTTTTGACTCTCTTGAAGAGTTGTCTATCTCAAATCACAGTATCCTTTAATAGGGCTTGCAGTGCCAAACAAATGTCTTCTGGCTCAGTGGTCCAGGAGTCAGGATACCCTATCAACTTTTATAGGCAATCAGTGTCAGAAGGATGGATAGCTAATATAGGCATCCTTGACAAATCCATCATCATTCTGGTGTTGCGCACCAGGACAATGTACTACAATGAAATTGTGTCCTTGCAGGCGTAAGGCCCAACGTGCTAACAAACCTTCAGGCTCCTTTAATGACTGCAGCCACTTTAGGGAAGAGTGGTCTGTAAGTACTGTGAATTGAGTCCCGTAGATGTAGTGTCTGGACTGTTTTACTGCATGCAGAACAGCTAGGCATTCCTTTTCCGTGACACTATAGTTCTTCTCTTGTTTGTTGAGGACTCGGGAAGAATAGGCTACAGGTCAGTCCACACCTTCATTGTCAAGCTGGGCTAAAATAGCACCCACAGCTACTCCACTAGTGTTGGTGTACAAGATGAACTCCTTATTGTAATCAGGGTAGACTAGGATGGGAGCCTCTTTGAGTTTGGCTTTCAGCGCTTTGAAGGATTGCTGTTGACTGTCAGTCCACTCAAAGGGTACATTACAAAGGAGTTGGACTAGGGGTTTGCTTAGTTCAGCAAAATCAGGGATGAATTGTCAATAGTACCCCATCATACCAAGAAATATTTGGACCTCTTGTAGGCTTGTGGGGGGCTGCATCTTGTCAATGGCTTCCACCTTATTATTTATAGGTTGTATTCCAGTTTGGATGTACTCATGGCCCAAGAATTCAAGTTGCTCCTTGAAAAGGAGCATTTAGAGGGTTTGAGTTTCAGGCCTGCTTCAAATTTTGAGGAAGACAGCTTTGAGATGGTCCAAATGGTTGGTAAAGGTGGAGCTAAACACAATAATATTGTCAAGGTATACAAGGACGCAACAGAGTTTCAGATCTCATAGGATAGATTCCATAGCCCGTTGAAACGTAGCTGGGGCAATGTTGAGTCCCTGGGACATTTGAGTGGGTTCATACAGGCCTTCTGAAGAGATAAGTGTAGCTTTTCTCTATCTTCAGGAGACAAGTTGATCTGCCAGTATCCTGATGCTAAATTCATAGCAGAGAAAAACTTTGATCCTCCAATTATCTAAGAGAATCATCAATTCTAGGCAAAGGATAAGAGTCCTTTTTGGTGAGTGAGTTTAGGCAGTGGTAATCCATCACAATGTGATGGCCTCCATCCTTCTTTTTGAGGATCAACAATGGGGAGGCCCAAGGGCTCTGAGAGGGATCTAGTAGCCTAGCATCTAAGAGCTGCTTAAGCTCCTTAGAGACCTGAGCATCTTCTACCCTGCTACAGCAGTAGGGCTTGGCATGAAAGGGCAGGGCATCCCTTGTATCTATCTGGTGGATAATCCCCTTAGCTAGACCATAGTTGTTGGGTCCAGAGGCAAAGATATCCTTAAACCGGTCTAGCAGCTCCAGAATATCTTTTTGTTGAATGAATGACAGTTGTGGGAAGTCTGCAGCGGTGAACAGGGAGAGAACCTGAGGGTCTTCTTCAGGCAAGTTGAAATCACTAAATGTTCCAAAGGGGTAGAGGGACGCCACTTGATCTGAATATAATATACAACCATGCCTGACAACCTGGCCCTTGGTCACCTGCATAGGCAGGGCATTCAGGTTAGTCAACAACAGCTGCACAGGCTCCTTATGAGTCCGGTCCAAAATCCCAGGGCATAAACGAGGCTCTTTATGGCTTAAGGAATCAGGTGAATATAGCTCCAGAAAGGATTTTTCAGGTATTTTGTAGGATATCTGGAAAATCTATAATCACTTGTGAGTCAGGCGGTATGGTGACAGCTGCAGGAGCAAGAAGAGGCACACCTTCCTCTGCAGGACAGGAAGGAGGAAAAGAACACATATTGGACAAATGAGTCCTGTACTTGAGTGAGAAGATACCTTTGGGGTACTTGATCACACAAGTCTTAAGACGTTTACCCAGGAGACACAGAGGTTCTTCAAAGATTAGAGGGAGCTCATACCCTAAGAGTGATAGGTACCCATCTCAAAGGTTCAAAATCCCATTGTACTCTCAAAGGAATTGTGTACCAACCAGGAGATTGTAGCTTTTGTTTTCTAGGACAAAAGCAGGGGATGCAATAAGAATCTTCCCAAACCTCATTGGCAGGGCAGAATAGGCACTAATGGCTTGGGTTTGAGCCATGCCAGCTGTACCATATGATTGAGTGTAGTTGAAGTCAGAGGCCAGTTTAAGCTTCTTCATTAGCTTTAATGATACCACATTGACTGGAGAGCCCATGTCCAAGATAGCCTTGATTTTAACCTTTTGGATTGATACTTCCACATGGGTAGTATCTTTCCCAAAGAGGGGAAAGACAGCTAGAACGTCCTGAGCAGCTTCCAATTCCTTCTCCCATTTGGCCAATATGCATTTTAAGGCAGTAATTTCCTTATACACAGTCTGCAAGGGGAGAGATACAGTAAAATTCTGAAAGAGGGCTTCTGCTAGCTCAGCAGCCTCTTCAGAGGATCTACCAAGACAGGGGGATGATGGGCCTGTGCTAAGTAAGGATGAGCCATAATAGCCTTAGCTTCACTCAAAGATGGGCAAGATGTAGTCATGGTTCTTCATGAATGCAGCTTTTAAGGGACAGAAACTGTCTCTGGGACTGCCAAGACGGAATAGCCATAACTCTCAGACCCATTGCAGTCAGAATTTTTGGGTTCATAATCACTGGAAAGGTTTTGGAACAAAAGAAGGATAGTTGGGACAGCTGAGGGGGAAGATTCCTCATCAGAAGGGGGATCAGGAGGAGACAGGGGGAGATAGGTCAGCAGAGAGCATCTCTGCCTCTAAGCTGACTTCTCTTTTCCCGCCTGCTCCTTTAGGTTGTAACACTCTACCCAAGGGTTAGTGTAGGTATGTGATTGGTGTCCTATTTGACCACAGTTATGACATCCTTGTCTCTTAGACCGCTCACTTGAGCCTAGGGGCATAAACGCAGAGTACATGAGGTGATTCCTGCATTGTTGGCCTTATTTTTGCACACCACAGTACCCTCATGGGTCAAGTGCATGTCTTGCAAGAGGGTCTTGATACTCTTCATTGAAGTAAGGTAAGCTTTTTGGGCCTTGAAGTGCAGACATAGGAGTTGGTTTACCTTCAAAGTGTTTGAACATACCATGCACATTTCCTGGGGAGTTAACTGACAACTGGTGATCAACTGTTGTTCTTCAATGTAGAAATGATTGACAAATTCAGCCAGGGTCTCTTTGGGCTTAAAGGTGATGTGCATACACACATCTTTCTTGACTTCCAGGCTGAGATCTCCTCCAAATTTCTCAATTAAGAGGCGCTTCATGTCCTCCCAAGTGACAATGGAGGGGAGTTCAGGGACCACCACTTCTTGGCAGGTGGGATGGAGACAGGTGAGGATATGTTCCTTTTTGAGTTCATCAGTAGCCCTACACATTACAGTCTTTTAAATTTTCAGAAAGGCAGCAATGGTAGAGACTTAGGATTAAATATCTGTTTGAATGAAGGCTTATAATTGGGGTCAATGGACAATGAGGTGGATTGGGTGTTGTCACCTGGGTTGAGGACGTTAATGTGGGGATTGCCCTCAAACTCAGATTCAGCAGCAGGTTGTCTAGCCCAGAGGAGTCAAAGGCTCTCCTCTAAGGTATCCAAGGTAGAGCTGTTCTGCCCACTGATATCTCTAGCAGTAGTGGCAGCAGCTCTGAATTCATTAATCTTAATCTGTTGCACCAATAGGGTGCTGGCAATCCCATTGAGGTGAGTGGTCAGGGAAGTGGTCTGAGCAACCAAAGGGATAACCTGTTCATTAATTGTCTAGGTCAATCAAGAGAAGTTTTGTACCTCTCTTTCCAGTGCGTCCTGCCTATCAGCAACATCATTTGTTACTTCTGCTAGCTGATCCAAGGCAAGAGCGCAGTTAACCTGGGGTCGTCCTTCCAAGCCAGGGCAACAATCATGATTGCTATGAGCGGGGGTACTAGCAACTTCATCTTCCCTTTCACCTTCAGATTCAGAAGACAGATCATCAGGATTAGATAGGTGTTGTCTCAAGTACTCAATTTCTCCTTGCAAGGTAGCTACTTGGTTGATGAGCAAAGCAATTCAAGGGTCAGGCATAGGCTCTACTGGAGGAGAGTTTTGAGTAGCAGATTGATGCCAAGTGGTAGCTTTGAGCTCAGCTATGACTTTTCATACCTTGACTTCAAAGTCAGACGGGACCTCAACAGGAGGAGCAGGAGGTGTCACCTCAATGGACACTACTCTATCATCCATGTAATTTTGCACTTGATACAGATTGTCACCTAATGAAGCCTTATCCAGTCCATATTGGTGTTGCAGGTGGTGGCCCCAGGTATTGACATGAGTCCCAACCAGCTTGAGCTGGGAATTAATATGCTGCAAAAATTAGTTGAGTTTGGTAACCAGAGTCTCAAAGTCCTTACAATGCTTTAGAAGAGCAGCCTCTATTTGTTCACACCACATTGCTTGATGCTCATCCAATTTTCACAGTTGATTCTTGATATAACCAGGGAGTGTGGAGCAAAGGGAATTCAGAGATGAGGTTAGGTACTTCTGGGAGGCCAGCAAGTCACACTGGTTATCCAAAATACATGATAAGAGGCTATGAGATCATTCCTGATATGCCATATTTTGAGCATTGTTGTTTGAGACAGCAGTGGCTACAGCATTTATAAGCTTTTCTAGGATCCTAATGCAAGTTGATGGTGAACCAGGGCGGGTTGAATAAACTGGTTTACTAACACACCAATAGTATCCATAGACTCTGTCAATGCGGGGGGAGATCAAAGTCAAAGAGGAAGGAGTAAAGATCTTTGGAAGTGTGCCCAGGATGGAGATCAGGGATAGTGTGCATTGTCACGGTGCCTGAGTGAAGGAGAGAGCGGGCGGCAGCACAAGCTTGCTCATATTTGAGAGAGAAAACTGGAAGGGGGCCCACACAGGCCCGGGGGACAGCACCAGTACCACAGGAGTTGAGGGGCTGTTGGTGATGTCTTCTTCTAGAGGAGGACCAGAAATTTTAGGTTGTTTGGGTACATCAGAAAAAAAGAGAGAAATACCAGAGAATATATGTGAGAACAGGGTAACCAAGGGCCTTGCAGCCCCTGTAGTGAGCACCATTTTGTTGTGTTTGGCTCCTGGGGATGACATCCAGGAGGACACAGTGGGAAATCTTTATAACAAAAGATTTGAAATTCAAAGCTAGCCTTGGGTTAGCCTTCAGGGCAAAATTAAGGGCACATACCTTAATTATCTGGAATACAAGATGGAAAGTTCTTTTGGCAAAAAGGAGAGAAAAAGCTTGAAGAATATTAAAGCCAACACAAATGTGGATAAACTTGTCTTTATTAGGAGAAATGATTCTACTTAAATAGTGACAAGGGTTGATGATCACTCATTAGATAGACAGAGTGGCAGAGGGGGTCACGTTGGGATGAGGTCATACCAGGATCAGTCAAGGGCAGGTATAATATTCCAGAATGGGTGGATATTGAACCAGACCCATTTGCAGAAGGTGAGGAATTTCCAAAATCAAAAGCAAAACCAACCAAATCTTTGCACATATTATTATTTGAAGGCCATATCAAAATAACATTAATGGCGTGATTTCCGACAACCAAGGAAAACAGGGAGTGGATCCATTTTTTATAGGCAGCAAATTGATCCCAGTGGTTTGTGACAGCTGCTTGTAGGGACAAAATTTCCTGCATGTGGAGCCCTAACACCATCTGATGGTGGGCTAAGGCGGGCTGTATGAAGGATGACAATAGGTGTTCAGCAGAGCCAGCTGCTGAGAGGAGATGCTGTGGAAATTGTGGAGCCACAATCAATTTGTAGTTTCTGCTCGACTGAACTGAAGCTGGAGGCAAGGGATGGCCCCATCACAGGCTAACCCCAGAGCTACTGCCATAACTTGTTCCAAGTCAGGGGTACCCAAAGGGTAGGCCACTAGGCGGGACCATTCCCAAGGTTCAGCACAGTAGGGACAATAAGTGGGTCTGCAATGTCTTCTTTGATAGGAGGACTGGTAATTTCAGGGGAAGTTGGCTCTTGTATAAGCGGAGGCAAAGGACCTGAAAATGTAGTTGTAAAGGGGGTAACCAAGGGGCTTACAGCCCCTGTAGTGAACACCATTTTTGTTGTGACCTGAGGCGTGGCACAGATACACAACAGGGAATCCTAACCTTAGGATTAAATGTGTACTTAGTTTTGGTTAGAATGGCAGGGAAGGCTATGTGATTACCTTGTGTCCCTGATCTGATAATATCTGCTAGGCGTGGCTAGAGAGACGCTAAAGTACATGAATACACAAAGACAAAAATGTGAATAGAACTTAAATTTTATTGGTAGAAGTGAAAAGGGAATATATACTGTGCAGCTTTACCACAAAACAGTACATGGATGTAAGATCACTTGCCACAAGCATGAGTGGGGCAAGTGATTTGCGCAGAATCAGGAAACTGAGCAATTTAATTTCCCAATTTGGAGCCAGACTCATTTTGAAGGGCAAAAGCAAAAGAGAGATATTTGTCCTCAAAATAACCCATCAAAGGCAAAATCAAAACACATTTAATGGCAACACTCACAACAAGAAACAATCAACTACTTCATCAACAAGGCAATTATAGCTGACTATGAAACCCCAGGCTACATCATCTCTGATAGAGCCACAGAACTGTAATTTTATGTGGTGAATGATAACTTAAAATCAAAGAATATCAAACATTTTATAGCCTTGCCCTACAGGCCACAAGCCAATAGCAGATTTTACGCCCAAACAGCAGCCTCATTAGAACCCTTGAGAAAATAATAGATGGAAAAGCCAGAGAAACATGTCCACTATATGTGAAGCATGCCTTATTAGTATCTTGGGTACACACCAACCAAGGGACAGGCTACTCATTGTTTGAACTAACATACAGTACAAACCAGAGATAGTCACCTGCAATAAACAACCATATGTGAAAATTCCCCTGGGGAAACCCCTCACAGTGAAACAGGCCCCAGAACTACAACAAATATGTCTCAAAGCCAAGATAGCAGAGAGCAAGAGACTCAAAGCACAAAAGGTGACCTCTGCAGAGGAACCACTCCCAGTCAACTCCCCTGTCTGGATCCTTGCTGGAAAAGAAAGAAATTGGATTCAGTACACAGGGGACCAGGAAGAGTCATCAAATACAGACCAGACAGAAACACCTACCTGGTCAATTCCCAAGGTGCCAAAGACCCTATCATCAAAAATTATCACAGATTGCACCTTTGCCTCAGCAAAGGGGAACACTTGAATCAGCTAGTATCTACTTTCAAACAACTTCAGGAACATCAGACGGCAGCCATCAAGACAAAGCCTCCTCCTGATGTACCAGAGTAACCCCTTAAGGAAGGGTTGTGTTGATGAGCTGGATGTAATGGTATTCTGGCTGTTACTAACACAAATAATATCCAGTCATTGCCTGATTTGGCGCCAATTCAATATTCAGTTTGACATTCCAGAAATGGCAACAAACCAAGATCACATGGCTTGTCCAGGTATCCAGAAATCCAAATCCAACTCACACATGACCTCTCATATATTTGATCTGACTTAAGACCCCACCACAGCACAAGCTATATAAATCTAAAATATAATCTAATAAAATTACTTTCTTCTTCTTTAAATCCATCTTCTAAGCTTCCCCAGAAGTTGCTCCTCATCAGCATCATTAACCTTAAAGAAGGTATTCTCTTGCACTTAAACTATATTCTTAAAATCATATTTAAGAGCTCTTTGTCTTCCTGGAAAACGTTAAAGAGATGTATGCTAGAACACCCCACCAATATCTTCTCCTTGAAGTTTTAAAGTGCATTTCTCCAACCTCAAATTTACACCTCCCCCTGTTCTTCTGGGAAAGATGTGCCCCTGTTAGCACATTATGCCTAATCTATACCTTCATGATCTCTTTGATAGTATATTTGCAAGTTTTTTTTTATAAAATCAAGCTAAGATGTTCATGAAATTGTATCCTCCTGAACCTTTAGGAAAAACTGAACCCTGCCTCTGTCCTGGAATTCTTGATGTTACTCATAAGAAACTTGTTCATCTTTTGCTTGCCAATCTTACCACTATACATATACAAGTGGCAAAAGGACAATTAATAGGATATAGTTGCCTCTTATGTGCATCTGCAGTACAATCTCTTCATTCATTTGGTACTTTCAGTGGCCTTGATTTGCTCAAATATAAGCCACAAGACTTGTCCCTGTTCTTTACTAAGAATTTTCCCCAAATAATCCCTGTTTAACAACAGAGATGTTAGAGCCATTAGATCGATTTCCAGACAGCTTTGATCAGACCTCTAACAGCTATGGGCTTGACAAAGAAGTAATACAACATATTAATGCTGGTAATACTCCCCTTTTAAGCCAAGTCCTACTTTCACAGTAAGGTTAAAGATGCCCATTCTTCTAAGGATTTAAAGCATCTGCTTGAATTTTTACTTTGTCAGGGAACTATCCTTGGGCAGCCAGCCTGTCATAATTGAAGAAAGGGCAAGCTTCAGGCTAGGTGGGCATTGTCCAACATAGGATTGGAGGAAGATATGTAAATGGACTTTGGTGTGAGAGAATGTTCTATATTGAGTTGATAGGAAGGAAAGAAGTTGTACTTATCATTAAATTAAAAAAAGTTCTGTTATGTGCCAGATGCCTTCACAATTGAAATGGGTTAACTCTTTTTTGCAGGCCAGGAGATCAGTCAGCAGTATTTTATGAGACATAATTGTGAGAGATGGTGCTAAACTAACTAAGTTTGGCTCACATCCTGGGGGATAAACCACCAGGATACCATCCATTGTAGAACTGGAAAAGCTACCCTAAAGGGGGACCACAAGTAGGACACAGAAGACTGCTGAGAGAAGTAGACATTCAACTCCATCCACGCCAGGCCAACAAGCAACCAAGGGGTGTGTGTGGGAACATGTTCTACAACTAAGGGTACCAATTGGGGACTGGAGTTTTTTCCTTTGGATGGAGAGGGGGGTGCTAATGCTTTTACAACCAAAGGGGTGTCCAGGTCAAAGTCAGGGGAGCACAGAACCAGATTGTCACATGTGAGGCTTTTGACAAGGATCTCCCCAGAGAAGAGGAGGTCATTTGGAAAGTTCAGGATTCTAGAGGGGTCATTGCCCACAACACAGCAGAGGAAGAAATCTGGGTCCAGAGGTCTTAGAAAGTGGACCAGATTAAGAGTAAAGCCAGGGCCAGAGAAAAAGCCACAAAATTGACAACAGGGAGTATCATTTTTGAGGTCTCCAGAGAATTTGGAGCTCCTTGGTGTATTTTTTGAAACAAATATTTATAAAAAAAATTCCCAGGGCAGAGTCTGGTACAAGAAAATAGAAGAAAAAAGGCTTGGGATACTAGGAGGGGCTTGGGAAAGATCTCAGTTGTCTTTAACTGCTATCAAAGAGAAAGTGGTTTTAAAACAAGCAAAAAAAGAGAAAATTTAAAGTAAGAGTAAGTTTTTATATTAAAAACCAACTCAAATTTAAAGTTTGAATAGGGTTTTTGAAAGCATAATTTAATTAAGAGCACTTATACACTGACGCTTCTCCTAGTGACTGCAGAAAAACTACTGGGTTTGAAAGGACCAGAGAAAAGATAAGGACTTTGAAAATCTTTACTAACACTTTTACTGATTTAGAGAACTCAGATGAGAGTTCAAAAGTCAAATAAAATTTAACTGTGTTCAAAACTTCAAAGTTTATTGAATTGAATAAAAGGATGAGCAAGCAGGGGGGATAGTCCTCTTGCTTGACTTAAGAAATTGGACTTGTATTTGTCAGATCACCTGACATAACCTGATCATCTGATTGGTTGATGGAGAAATTTTGCAGGGCAGAACCAGGGGGACTGGAGAGTTTCACACTGATTTCTTCCTGGAAATTTGATTGGCTAGAGTTTTTTGGAACTTTTGGATTTCATTCAAGCTCAGGGTTGTTGATGTGGCTTGCTTTGATTGGCCAATCCTAATAGTCTTTAACAATGGTTGGTACCAAGCCAGAAAATAGTCCAAATTGACATGTGTTTCTTCTTAGGGCGGAGCAACAAAAGCAGAGGAGTCTGTGAGATGTGCTGGCACAAATCTTATATCCACAGTGTGAGCTAAATTCTCAAAAGAATTAAGATGTTTATCTGGATTTTGAGTGGTCTTCTTTGTGGGCTGAGGAAAGATGGTCCTATTCAGGACTAAAGAGGTGAGTAACTTTACAATAATCCTTAAACTTGGGCTTCAGAGGGTACTATGTAAAATTCATGGGCTTGTAAGATACACCTGGTAGGCAGAATAATGTGAGTAGTGGGTTAGAAGACCAGAAGAAGTAATGTTCAGATGGCAGAGGACTAGAATAAAATATGTAAACAATTGGGAGAACTAACAGTTCATGAAAAACTTTATATTTCAAAATGACAATAAAGCCTGATGTGTCAGGGAACCAACCCTGGGCTGCCGTCCTACTAGTTTCTGGAAACTGGTGGGCCGCAAGTAGAGTGGGCAGAGTCAACCAGAGGATTGGTGCTAACTTAATGAGGTAAGACATTGATTTGCTCACCAAGGACCATAGGCTGGTGGTTGGACTATTAGTGTCAATTACCCCAGTGAGGGTGATATACACAATCCCAAACAGCTTTTTTGTGTGGTCAAAGGAGAGTGTTGTGTTCTGAGGCGCGGCACAGACACACAACAGGAAATCTTAACCTTAGGATTTGATTTGTACTAAGTCTCAGTTAGATGACAGGGAAGGCAATTGTGTTTACCTTGCGGCCCTGGATGAATAATCTCTGCTAGGCGTGGCTAGAGAGAGGGGCAGAAGTACAGAAGACACAAAGACAAAAATGTGAATAGAACTTAATTTTATTGGTAAAATAGGAAATGGATTATATAGTGGTTAGGAATACCACAAAACACTACCAGGACGGTAGGATCACTCGCCACAAGCATGAGTGGGGCAAGTGAGTTGCGCAGAGTCAGGAAACCAAACAAGCATATTTCCTGATGTAGAAACCAGTTCATTTTGAGAGTCAAAAGCAAAAGCAAGAGATTTGTCTTTGAAATGGCCTACCAAAGGCAAAATTGAAACATGGAGAATGCTGTTATTCATGACAGAGAGCTTGGGGGAAGACATGGGCATTGGTTTGGGAGTGATTGGTTGTTCCATATCCAACTGGTACACAGACAGGGATTTGTACTTATCTTGGAATAGATAGGACTCAGTTACGTACCAAGGGCCTTGTCTATTGTATCTAGTTGATGCTTTTGTTTGGGCAAAGAGATCTTGCGCTAGTATCTTCTCATAGGTATAGTCTTTGTATTCAGGCTTTAAAGGGTACTGTCAGGGCCCAGAATGGCCTGGAAAATCAGCTGGCCTTCCTAGAGGCAAAAAACTCCACAGCTTGGGAACCTTTACCAAGTATCTCCCAAGGTAGAAAACCTCCTTTAAACTAACAAATGGCCCAAGATTTGAGAGGCACACAAGACTCAAATCCCTGGCATTGAGATTAAACACAAAATTGGTTCTATTTGCTATCAGGAAATAGTAAATTGGGAGTGGGATTGTTCAATTGTGCAATTGGGCGCTCAATTGCTAGTGGAACCTATAAATAACTGTGGCACCTTGGCATGCTGCAGTTCAAGAAAAGTTCATATTATACCAACCAATGAGCACCCACCTCCTGACCCAAGTATGCAAATTTCAGTAAAAATTGCAAATTCAACTGAAGTTGATGCCATCATTCACTAGTGGCATAAAAGGCCATTAAATTACCAGTAATTATAAGTAGTGAGGAGGAGAAGCCCTCCTCACTGTTGACATCTTAATAAAAACAAGTTTATACCCATAAATTATTATTGTTGTGTTTGGCTCCAGGGGATGACATCCTGGAGGACACGGCAGTAAATCTTTATTACAAAAGATTTGAGGTTTGAAGCTAGCCTTGGGTTAGCCTTCAGGGCAAAATTAAGGGCACATACCTTAATTTCCTGGAAAACAAGGTGTATAAGTCCTTTTGGCAGAAAGGACAGGAAAAGCTTGAATATTATAAAAAGCCAACACAAATGTGGATAAACTTAAACTTTATTAGGAGAAACGATTCTACTTAAATAGTGACAAGGGTTGATGATCACTCAATAAGAAGACAGAGTGGCTGAGGGAGTCACGCTGGGATGAGGTCATACCAGGATCAACCACAGGCAGGTACAACAATCTGGAATGGGTGGATATTAAACCAGACCCATTTGCGGAAGGCAAGGAATTCCCAAACTTGAAGGCAAAACCAGCTAAATCTTTGCAACTATCAATGTTCAAAGGCCAAATCAAAATAGCATTAATAGCGCAATTTGCAACAATTATCTTATTGCAGGAATTGTCTATTTTTGCTCAAATTTAATTATTCTCTTTGCATCTATTTGGGAATCCACAACACAATATAAACTTGCCTATTCATATCCTCCTGGTTATACTCCTGCTACCTCAGTCAATCCACCCCGTGCTCTTGACTTGGAGTATTTCCATCCCCATCACCTGGATCTCCTGCCTGCTATGAAGGAGATTCCTGCTGCTCCCCCCTCTATCCAATGCGCCTCCTTCCCAGGACTTCAGTAAGTTGGGGTTCATCTGCATCACAGTATTGGGGCTGGCCAACTAAGTTGCGCCCCATACTGGAAATTGGCGCCCCCTACCTACTGCAGTTAACTACCTGGCACAAATTGTGCATATTGTGTACATGGCCTTACAGGCCCAGCCTGCCCCCTGTGGGAGTCCAGTCAGACTCTGGTATGGGCCATGACAGTATGTCAACCATATCAAAACTAGTAACCCTGGGCCCCTATTCTTCTTTGATTATAGGGGCGTCTTGTATGCTTTTATTTTGACCTCAGCTTACTACCTAAGACAGTATATGACCAAGAAACAAGAAAAGAACAAAATACAAGAAGAAATTGTTGCCAAGCCATCCCAGATCCAGACTGTGACTATCTCCACCTCAAACCAAAATACTGCTGCCCCTACAACCTTTTCTGACCTGCCAAAAATGGACTTGGCTGGTTTCAGAAAAGAAATGATCATGATAAACACCCTGTTCTGTGCCCACCCCAAGAGCTTTAGAGACAATACTCAAAAGGTTATGATGGTGGCCACCCAACTAAAGAATGACACCAGATGTCAGGGAACCAACCTGTGGGGGGTCTGGGGAACTGGCAGGCGGGCAGCCCAGGGGTCCTGCAGGCAGGGCCCACCACAAGATTGGCGCTAACTTTACAATATAAGATATTGATTTGCCCAGTAGGGCCCAGGGTCCGCTTGTGGGTACCATTGAATCAATTAGGCTGGTGAGGGTGATGTACATCACCCTAAATATCTGAGTGGAGGTGGATTCATTGATTGCAACAGAATCCTGCAGGTATTTGGGCTGTGGGGTGAGAGGTGGTGTCATTGGAACTAAATATGCGGGCAGGTAGTTATACTTGTTGCAGAATAGCAGAAGAGGTCAGGTGATTTTGATCCCTTCTCTGTAAATGGTCTCTGTCTCTCTAGTTCTAGCTTTCAAATCATGGATTGTGGATTAAGATTTCCTCTAGCGTGAATTCAGAATATGCCAGGTTTGGTGGGTATTCTGTGAAATGCACTGTGCCAAAGGAAGCTCCTAGTGGGCAATATAGTTTGGGCGGCTGGTCTGTGGGTTTTTTGGGGTGAATAAGTGGGAGGCTCAGAACTGCAGGAGTTGGTCTGCAAATGAAATAGAACTAAAATCAAATATGGGATGACTTGGTTGAGCCATAGGTTCTTGACACTTTATTGCAAGAATGGTGATGGGTAACTTCCTGGCAGCCCAGGGTATAAGTATACCCATCTGCCATGGAGAAACCTTTAAAAATTTCTTTGGGCCTGGTGCTACCCTCTACCAGGTTTTTGAAGCCCTTGGCAGTATGCATAGTGGGAGTTATTACATTATCTGGTTCAAATTGAGAAGGCTTGAATTCCCCCTTCAGGTCGTGGGATTTGTCATTGTTGGGTGACCTGCATTCTGCAGAAAGTTTCTTTGCTTTTCCTGCCGCGGTGTCCCAATCATCTCAGGATCCTTGGCTTGTCCTGTGCTCTCATTGGTCAGGTTAACAGGAACCCTTTTCATGGGAGGCCTTGATGTAAGTAATTTCTGCACATCAAGCCTAAGGAGATTCTCTGAAGTTGAATTCCGCTCTGGTTTGAGCCCAAAAATCTGCGGGCTGCCAGCCCGCAGGGTATTGGGGTTCAAATCCCGTAGTTGAGGTTTTCCTATGAGTAAGATCAGTAGCAGTTTGTCATTTGTGACAGCAGAGAAACCTTCTTGACCAGCCTAGAGAAAGACCCAGACCTCATACTCTCCTACAGCCAATTCCTGGAGAGAATGAATTCTGTAACCACCCCGCTGGGGCCAAGATCCAAGCCTACATGGGGCTCATCTGTCTGACCCAGGAAAGGGACACCCTGGAGACCTATATAAAACAATTCCTATGCCTGGCAGAGGCAGCCAAGATTCCTGATAACATATTAGGCCTGCATTTCAAAACGGTCTGAACCCACACCACGTCAGCCTAAGGAGACACCACCATTGTGACCTCCCCAAAGACAAGCTCCTGGCAATTGCCAGAGGCATGAACTTCAGCCAACCACAAGAATACAACACTGGACAGCCCCTGAATAATCAGCCTCCTGGTGCTAGTAGCCCTTTCTTAAACATGACCCCCAAAGAGTACCAACACCACGTCAGAAGTGTTATATGCTTCTATTGCCACCAGAGTGGCCAATTATTCAAGGGTTGCACTAGCTGCTCCAACAGAACCCAAGTAGCCACCATTTCAGTAATAAACAACGCTTCCCAGTCTTATCCTATCATTTACACTGCTTTATGTTACCATAACCATGAGGTGAACACTGTAGCCCTCCTAGACAGTGGGGCAACTCTCAACTATATGGAATGTAGCCTAGCTAAGAAACTGGGTGTACCAGTCCAAGAAGGCTCCCAACTGGTAACATTGGGTAACAAGACAACAGATATGTTCCAAAAAAGAGAAGAGTATGTCTCCCTGAAGTTAGATGGAAAATCTGCCCACCAAATTCCACATCATGAAGAAGCTTCCCAAACCTGTAGTGATAGGCTTCAAATGGTGGATTGACCACCAATTGAATTTAGACTATAAGAACCATCAGTTGACTGTCACTTATGAAAGCCAAACCTTTTAGGCTCCCTGATTGAACCCTCAATAGACCCCTGAGCTAAACAACATCACCATGGAATCCTGCAAAGCTAAGATCCCAAAAATTTTGAAGCCTTGGGAGTCCGTCTTCTCAGAAGAAGAAGAAGCCCCCTTTTCTAAACACAATCAGTTCAACCATAACATTGACCTCCTCCCCAAAACCCAACCTAAGCATGGACCTGTCTACAGTTGTAACATGAAGGAACAAGTTGCCTTAAGAGAGTACTCTGTCAAGATGTTGAAGAAGGGATATATACGTGTCTCCAAACCTCCTTGTTTATCCCCCTACTGTTTGTTAAAAAGAAGGGCGGTAAACTATGTCCTTGTGTCAATTACTAGGTCCTAAAAAGCATCACTGTAAAAAACAGATACCCTGTACCCAATGCTGATGACCTCTCAGACCAGCCTTCAGGAGCCAACGTCTTCTCAAAGGATGATTTCAGGGATGCCTTTAACCAGATCCGGATCAGGCCTGGCAACAAATGGAAGACTGCCTTCAAGACTAGACAAGGTCTCTAAAAATACTTGGTTATGATGTTTGGGTTGTGCAACGCGCCCAGCACCTTTCAAACTATAGTGGGTGTGGTCTTGAGAGGATTCAAGGATCAGTGTTGTGTAACCTACTTAGATGACATCCTCATCTACAGTTGTGTCGTAAATTGTGCAATCAATGCTATTTTGATGTGGCCTTTGAATTGTGATAGTTGCAAAGATTTGGCTGGGTTTGTGTTCAACTTCAGAAATTATTTACCTTCCACAAATGGGTCTGGTTCAATATCCAACCATTCCAGATTATTGTACCTGTCTGTGGTTGATCCTGGTATGACCTCATCCCAACATGACCCCCTCAGCCACTCTGTCTTCCTATTGAGTGATCACTGTCCCTTGTCTACTATTTAAAGTAGAATCTTCACTTCCAATAAAGTTTAAGTTTATCCATATTTGTGTTGGCTTTTATAATCTTCAAGCTTTTCCTGTCCTTTCTGCCAAAAGGACTTTTACATCTCGTTTTCCAGGAAATTAAGGTATGTGCCCTTAATTTTGCCCTGAAGGCTAACCCAAGGCTAGCTTCAAACCTCAAATCTTTTGTTATAAAGATTTCCCACTGTGTCCTCCAGGATGTTGTCCCCTGGAGCCAACCACAACAAAATGGTGATCACTACAGGGGCTTCAAGCCCCTTGGTTATCATGTTCCCACGTGCATTCTCTGGTCCTTCTCCCTTTGTTTCTGAAGTACCTGATTAACCTAAAGTTTCTAGTCCTCCTCTAGAAGACATCATCAATGCCCCCTCAAATCCTATGGTATTGGTTCTGTCTCACGGGCTTGCATGGGCCCCCCCTTCCCGCTTTCTCTCTCAACTATGAACAAGCTTGTGCTGCCTCCCGCTCCCTTCTTCATTCTGGCACATTAGCCATGCACTCTATCCCTGGCCTCTGTCCTGGGTACGCTTCTGAAGACCTATACTCCTTCCTTTTGGACTTTGGTCTCCCCCCCCTGCGTTGATGAAATCCATGGATACTATTGGCGTGTTGGTCAACCAGTTCATCCAACCTGCCCTAGTTCACCACCAACTTGCCTAGGATCCCAGAATCAGCTATTAAATGCTGTAGCCACTGCTGTCTCAAATAATCATGCTCAAAATATGGCCTACCAAGAATGGTCACACAGTCTCTTTGTTTGTATTTCTGACAACCAGTGCAACTCATTGGCGTCACAGAAGTACTTAACCGCCTCCCTGAATTCTTTTCAATCCTCACTCCCTGGATACATAAAGGACCAACTATGCAAATTGGATGAACATCAGGCAGCCTGGCGTGAGCAAATTGAGGCCTTTCTGCTAAACCATTGCCAGGATTTTGAGACTCTGGTTAGTGAGATTAATCAGTTCAGGGAGCATGTCAACTTGCAACTCAAATTGATAGGAGCTCATGTCAATACTTGGGGCCGCCATCTACAACATCAATACAGTCTGGATAAGGCTTCACTAGGCGACACTCTATACCAGGTGCAAAATTATGTGGATAACAGGGTAGCGTCTATTGAGGTGACTCCTCCTGCTCCTCCTGTTGAGACCCCATCTGATTTTGAAACCAAGGTATGGGAGGCAATTGCCAAACTCAAGGCTACCACGCGGCGTCAAGCTTCTGTGCAGAATCTCCCTCCAGTCAATCCAATGCCTGACCCTTGTATTGCCTCTCTCACTGATCAGGTGGCTACCTTACAAGGTGAAATCAAGTACTTAAGACAGCGCCTTGCTAACTCTGATGATTTGTCATCTGAATCTGAAGATGAAGAGGAAGGTGAAGTCGTTAATACTCCAGCTCATGACAATCATGGTTGTTGCCCTGGCTTGGAAGGCCGACCCCAGGTTAACTGCGCTCTTGCCTTGGATCAGCTAGCAGAAGTAACAAATGATGTTGCTGATAGGCAGGACGCACTGGAAAGAGAGGTACAAAACATCTCCTGTTTTACCGAGACCCTAAATGGACAATTTTCCCCATTAGTTGCTCAGACCACTTCTCTGGCTACTTGTGTCAATGGGATTGCTGGCACCTTGGTAGTAAAACAAATCAAGATTGATAAATTTGGGACTGCTGCTGCCAGGGAAATTAGTGGGCAGAACAGCTCTACCTTGAACACTCTAGAGGAAAGCCTTCAACTCCTCTGGGCTAGACAACCTGCTACTGAATCTGAGTTTGAAGGCAACCCTCATATTAATGTCCTCAACCCTGGTGAAAACAGTCATTCTTTGTCCTTGCCTATTGACCCAAACTACAAACCAACCTTCAAACAGATATTTGATCCAAAAACCTCTACCATTGCCGCCTTTCTAACCATCTACAAAAATGCAATGTGCAGGGCTACTGACAAACTCAAGAAGGAACACATCCTCACCTGTCTCCATCCCACATGCCAGGAAGTTGTGGTCCCCAAGCTCCCCTCCATTGTCACTTGGGAGGACATGAAGTGCCTCCTTATTGACAAGTTCAGAGGAGATCTCAGCTTGGAGGTCAAGAAGGATGCATTTATGCACATCACCTTTAAGCCCAAGAAACCCCTGGCTGAGTTTGCAGATTGTTTCTACATTGAAGGCCAGCAATTAAAACAAGTTGAAAGTTAACTCCCCAGAAAGTCTACACGGCTTGTTCAAATGCTTTGAAAGTGAACCAGCTTCTATGCCTACATTTTAAGGCACATAAGGCTTCACTCACTTCCATGAAGAGTATTAAGAGGCTCTTGCAAGACATGCATTTGACGCATGGAGGTATGATGTTACATGAAAACAAAGCCAGCAATGCTGGGACTACCTCTTGTACGCCACACATAATGACCCTGGGTGCTGGTGGACAGGCTAAGAGGCAAGGTTGTTATAACTGTGGCCAAATAGGGCACCACTCACATACTTGCACTAATCCTTGAGTGGAAGGTTGTGACCCCAAAGAACAGGCAGAAAAGAGATTTCAGCTTAGAAACGGAGACGCTCTCTACTGACCAATCTCCCCCGTCTCCCCCTGATCCTCTGTCTGATGAGGAAGCTCTCTCTTCATCTGGCCCAACTATCCTTCATCTGTTTCACAATCTTTTCAGTGATTCAGAGCCTGAAGATTCTGATAGTGAAGATTCTGATAGTTATGGCTATTCTGTCTTGGCTGTTCCGGAAACTATCTCTGTCCCTTACAAGCTTTGCTTTGGGAAGAATACCACCGGTTCCTGAGTACCTGCAAGTGAAGCTAAGTCCATGGTGGCTCGCCCTTACCTAGCTCAAGCCCATCAACCTCACATCTTGGTCAACTCTTCCAAGGAAGCTGTCAAGCTAGCTGAAGCTCTCTTTCAAAATGTGACTGTATCTCTCCTGCCACAGACTGTATATAAGAAGATTCCCGCGTTATGGCGCATGCTAGCTAAATGGGAAAAGGAGCTAGAGGTTGTGCAAGATGTGCTGGCAGTCTTGCCCCCCTTTGGGAAAGATACCACCCGCGTGAAAGTATCAATCCAAAAGGTTAAGATCAAAGTCATCTTGAACATGGGTTCTCCAGTCAACGTGGTATTTTCCAAACTAATGAAATAAACTTAAGTTGGCCCCTGACCTCAACTACACGCAGCTGTATGGCACAGCTGGTATGGCACAGACCCAGGCCATTGGCGTCTACTCCGCTCTACCCATGAGGTTTGGGAAAATCCTTATTGCTTCCCCCGCCGTAGTCCTTAGAAACAAAAGTTATGACCTCTTGGTTGGTACTCAATTCCTCCGAGAGTATACTGGGATTGTAAGCTTACAAGATGGATACCTTTTGCTCTTGGGATATGAGGTTCCTTTGATTTTTGAAGAACCTCCGCGCCTCCCAGGAAAACGGCTTAAAATTTGCGTGCTTGAGTACCCCACAGGTATATTCTCTCTCAAGTATATGACTCACTCCTCTAACATGTGTACCCCTCCTCCTTCCTGTCCTGTGGAAGAAGGGGTACCCCTGCTAGCACCTGCGGCTATCACCATCCCCCGGGCTCTCAAGTGGTGATTGATTCCCAGATTTCTTATGAGCTACCTGAAAAATCATTCTTGGAACTTTACTCCCCTGAATCCTTAAGTTGTAAAGAACCCCAGCTGTGTCCTGGGATTTTAGATCAAACCCACAAAGAGCCCATACAGTTATTGCTTGTCAACCTAACAGCCCTACCCATGCAGGTGACCCAAGGCCAGGTTGTGGGACATGGTCATATACTGGGAGCAGAACAAGTGGCCTCCCTATACCCCTTTGGAATGTTCAGTGATTTTAATCTACCTGAGAGCAATCCTCAAGTCCTCTCTTTGTTCACTGCTGCTGATTTCCCCCACCTGTCTCCTGTTCAACAAAAAAACGTGTTGGACCTGCTCAATCAGTTCAGCAATATTTTTGCCTCTGGACCTACAGACTATGGCCTAGCTAAAGGAGTCATCCATCAGATTGATACTGGGGATGTGCCCCCTTTTGCGCTAAACCATACCGCCGTAGTAGGGTAGAGGATGCTCAGGTGTCTAAGGAACTCAAGCAACTCCTGGACGCTGGGTTATTGGCTCCTTTCCAAAGTCCATGGGCTTCCCTGTTACTGATTCTCAAGAATAAAGATGGTGGAAATTGCATTGTAATGGACTATTGCCGCCTGAACTCTCCCACTAAGAAAGACTTGTACCCCTTGCCCAGAATTGACAATGCTCTCAGACAGCTGGGTGGTTCCAAGTTTTTCTCAGCCATGGATCTAGCCTCTGGATACTGGCAAGTTGAATTATCTCCTGAGAATAGAGAAAAGGCTGCGCTTATCACCTCAGAAGGCCTTGTTGAACCCACTCAAATGCCCCAGGGACTCTGGAATACCCCTGCTACATTTATCAGGCTATGGACTCTATCCTACGAGACCTAAAGCTCTCTTGTGTTCTTGTATACCTTGATGATATCACCGTGTTTAGCGCTACCTTTACCAATCACTTGGAACACCACAAGAATGTCTTCATCAAGATTTGCAAAGATGGCTTGAAACTCAAACCCTCCAAGTGCTCCTTCTTTAAAGAACGCCTTGAGTTCTTAGGTCATGAGATCACTCAAACTGAAATCCACCCCATGAATAATAAGGTGGAAGCCATTGACAAGATGCTACCTCCCACAAATCTTCAACAGGCTCAAGTATTCCTTGGTATGATGGGCTACTATTGACAGTTCATACCTGACTTTGATGAACTGAGTGAACCCCTTGTCCAACTGCTTTGCAACGTCCCCTTTGAATGGACTGACAGCCAACAACAAGCATTTGAAGCACTGAAGGCCAAGCTCAAGGAGGCTCCTATCTTAGTCTATCCTGATTATGATAAAGATTTCATCTTGTATACTGACGCTAGTGGAGTAGCTGTGGGTGCTATCCTAGCCCAACTTGACAATGAAGGCGTGGATCAACCTGTAGCCTACTTGTCAAGGGTCCTCAATAAGCACAAGAAGAACTACAGCGTCACTGAGAAGGAATGTTTGGCGGTGCTGCATGCGGTGAAACAGTTTTGGCATTGCATTTATGGGACCCACTTCACGGTGGTCACAGATCACTCCTCCCTCAAATGGCTGCAACAGCTAAAGGAGCCTGAAGGTCGACTAGCGTGTTGGGCTCTGCGTCTACAAGGGTATGATTTCACTGTGATAGACTGTCCTGGGGCCCAACATCAGAACACTATTGCCTGTCCAAAATGCCAATCCTAGCTATCCATCCCGCTGATGCTGATTGTCTATACGAGTTAATAGGGTATCCTGACTCTAGGACCACTGAGCCAGAGGACATCTGCTTGGCACTACAGACCCTATCCAAGGACACTGTAATTTGGGATAGACAACTCTTCAAAAAGGTTAACAATGCCTACCTACCCTATGTTTGCCCTAGCATGAGGATAGCCATCATCCTCCAAGCTCACATTGACACTGGCCATGGAGGCATAGCCAAGACTTATGACTGGTTGTGCAAGAACTTCTATTGGGAGAACATGCACCTCCTGATCCCTGATGTCCCCGCCTTCTGCCATTCCTGTCAGCTCCAACGCCCTTGCCCGTCCCAACACCAGTTCAAACTCATCCCCCCAAAGCATGCCTTCCAAACGGTGAGTATTGATGTTGTTGGGCCTTTCCCTCGGTCTAGGTTGGGATGTCAGTTTATCTTAGTTGCCATAGATCATTTTATCAAGTGGGTTGAGGCCAGAGCAACAAAAGATATAACTGCCAAGACCATGGCTACTTTCTTACTGCAAGACATTTTCTATTGACATGGCTGCCCTCAAGTCCTGCTCTCTGAAAATGGTACCAACTTTAATGCTTGCTTCATCACTTCTATTTTCAAAGCTATGGGAACTCACCAGTTGTTCTCTGCGCCTTATAACCCCTCCACCAATGGAACTGTTGAATGAACAAACTCCTTCCTAGTGTCCATAATGAGGAAGCTCACGCTCTCTGACATGGCCAATTGGGATATGTTCCTCCCTGCTGCCCTCTTTGCTTACCAACTCAGCAGGCATCAAGTGTCGGACCAGTCCCCTTTTGCCATGCTGTATGGATGTGAGGCCGCTACCCCCTCAATCTTGGGACCCCCTTTGATTGAATTTGATATGTCTGCAAATTCTGAAGCCCATGTTAAAGACTTAACCAATTGTATCATTGGCATCCAGGCAACAGCTTACTCTACTGCTTACAAGGTTAAGGCCCTGGAGCTCTCCCCGTCTAATGCTGCTAGAGCCCCCCTCCCTGAGTAACAAATAGGTGATCTAGTTCTCTACTACCAGAATTGTACGGGTGGTTTAGTCCATAAGTTGGATTCCCTCTGGGTTGGGCCCTGTGAGGTCACCTTTAAGAAAGGTGTTGAGTATACTGTGAAACTACTATCTTCTGGACGTCCTTTTGCCCATGTTCATTCCAAATTTCTCCGCAAATATCAACTCCCTGTGTCCAATCTTGAGGGGGGAGATGTTGTAAATTGCGCAATCAATGCTATTTTGATGTGGCCTTTGAATCGTGATAGTTGAAAAGATTTGGCTGGGTTTGCGTTCAACTTCAAAAATTCTTTGCCTTCTGCAAATGGGTCTGGTTCAATATCCACCCATTCTGGATTGTTGTACCTGTCTGTGGTTGATCCTGGTATGACCTCATCCCAACATGACTCCCTCAGCCACTCTGTCTTCCTAATGAGTGACCACTGTAAATTCATTGCCACCCCTGGCATTGGATTGTAAAATCTTTCCCCGCCGCACTAAGAACGGGCCAAAAATGCCAGCCAAACCCCTCCATTCTTTAGAGGATTTAGCGCACACTGTTGATGAGATGTTTGTGTTGGCCTACCCTGCGGATTCCTTGCCCTTGGTTGCTTCTTCCTGTGAAGAAATGTTGGTTAATTTGGACTACTTACTGGCCTGGTGTCGCCCACTTCTAAAAACTATCAGGGTTAGCCAATCAAAGGCCACCACATCAATGCTTGACAACTCAGTTGAATTTCAAATGCCTGGTACCCCTCCCAGCCAACCAGGTGGTTCCGTGGAAATTAGCTTGAAACCCACCAGTGCTCCTGGCTTTGATCATCAAAGTTTCTCAACCAGCCAATTGGATCCAGTCCTAACTGTCATATGATTATTTTCCTTGCAATCTTTCCCTTTTAATACAGCAACAGACTTTCAGTCCCCTGCTTGTCTATTTCCAATAATATTAAAAGCTTGGAACTTATTGCACACAATTTTAAAAATAGTATTGTCTGAAGCCCCTGTTTTGGAGTTCCTATCATCTAGATTTAAAGTGTTAGTTATTGTTTTGAAGCTTACCTTATATCAGCCCGCTTTGAACCCGGTATCTCCTCTGAGGCCTTTGAAAGTAGTCAAACTATATAGTTGTTGTCTTTCCTACATTTGCTTTCAAAAACCAGCTTTCAAACTTGAAATTTTTAATTTAGTCTTTAATATAATTACCATTGTTATTTTGGATTTTTATTTAAAAACTCTTGTTTTCAAACCGCTTTTGCTTTCCGGTTTCATTAAAGGCACCTGAGACCATCATAAAGCTCCCCCAAGCCACCCTGTTGCTCCTTGTGCCCTTTTGACCAGATTATCCTGTTAGGGCATTCTTTTAGTGTTAACTCTTTTGGAAAACCTACCAATCTCTCCCAAATTTTGTGGAGATTGTAACCATGATACTCCCAGTTGCCAAGTTTGTTGTGTTTTCCTTAGCTCCATTCCTGCTACTTCTGTGGTCTACCTCCCCTGCTCTGTGGGGGAAAATTTCCTCATCTGCCTGGCTTCTAAGAGAAGATCCTTCTGGTCTCTGGGATCTTTCCAGTGGCCTCCTCTTTTCTGGAGAGGCTGTGATTAAGAGTTTGGCATGTGACAATCTGGATCTGGATATTGTTGATTCCACCTTGCCTGCCTCTGTGAAAGAATTGCCTTCCATGACTTCCCTTCCCAGTTTGGGCCAGAGCAACTCGGCGCCACTTGTGACCCCTGAGGTGCTTTCTCCCACTCCCACCTGCACTCCTTGGCTGCTTACCAGACTGATGTTAATGGGCCTGAACGCTTACTTTCCTCAACTGTCTCCCACATCCTCCTTGTGGTCCCCTCTTTGAGCGTCTGTCCCAGTCCTCCACTGGGTGGCATCCTGGTGGTTTTTGTCACCGGGATGGGAGCCAAACTTAGTTAGTTTAGCCCCCCTCTCTCACAATCACTGTCCCTTGTCTACTATTTAAAGTAGAATCATTACTCCTAATAAAGACAAGTTTATCCACATTTGCATTGGCTTTAATAATCTTCAAGCTTTTTCTGTCCTTTCTGCCAAAAGGACTTTTACATCTCGTTTTCCAGGAAATTAAGGTATGTGCCCTTAATTTTGCCCTGAAGGCTAACCCAAGGCTAGCTTCAAACCTCAAATCTTTTGTTATAAATATTTTCTGCTGTGTCCTTCAGGATGTTGTCCCCTGGAGCAAACACGGCAAGTTGCACCCCTAAAGAACACATTAAAACACCTTTAACTGTCCTACAACCTTCAAGGAACACAGACTCTTTGTTAAACTCCAGAAATGTGAGTTCTTCCAAGAGGAAGTAGAGTTCTTGGGCTATAATGTACTGAAAGGAGGTTTTGCAATGACACCCAAAAAAATAAAGGCTGTGACGTCATGGCCTGAACCTAAGAACTGCAAGGAAGTCAGAAGTTTCCTGGGCTTGACAAACTTCTGCCAGGATTTTGTCCAAAATTTTTCTTCAATATGCTTGCCCTTGACTCGCCTTACCTCTGAAAAACACCCCTTTGTGTGGGATGACGCTGCCAAATCCGCCTTTGAGTTGCTAAAGAGTGCCTTTGTTTCTGCTCCTGTCTTGGAAATGCCAATTTATGATAAGCCCTTCATTGTGGAAAAAGACGCCTCTGACTTTGCATTGGGGAGTGTTGCTTCAGGAGGGGCATGATATTAAGCTGCACCCTGTAGCTTACTACTCAAGGAAGTTCACTCTGCCTGAGTTGAACTACCCCATCTAAAATAAAGATATGCTTGCTATCATCCAGTCCTTGAAACATTGGAGAAGATGCTTTTGTGACGCCAACCACCCAGTGAGAATCATGACTGATCAAAAGAACCTGGCGTACTTCTTAAAGCAGTGACAACTAAACCAGCGCCAAGCTAGATGGGCCCTATTCCTAGCAGATTATGACTTATTAATCAGATATAAACCTGGCAAGATCAACATTTTACCTGACACCCTAAGCCAAAGAGCATATCTTTTTCCTAGTGCCAAAGAGATTGAAGAATTTAACACTAAATCCTTGCTGTCTCCAAACATGATTGAGCCAAAACTACTATTCCTGGGACTAGCCAGTAGAAGAGAAGAAATACAACTAGCTCAGAACGTAAACCAGCACTGCATCTTCATCATGAAAGATTTAAAGAAAGATATCAAAAGTTGATACTACCAAACTGGTTACTCCTTACATGGAAGCACACTGCAGCTACACAGATGCACCTATGTACCAGAAGGTTCACTGCGCTTAGCGATACTGAAGGAATACCACAACTCCCCCATGTCAGGACACCCTGGGCATACAAAGACTCTCAAAAGAATCCAGATTATCTACATGTGGCCCAGGATGAAGCCAGGGATTGAAGGATACCTCAGTGATTGTGAGACATGTGGATGTATCAAGCCTAAGCAAGGAAAGCCAGAAGGATTACTACAACCCCTTCAGATTGCAGAAGGCCCTTGAAAGTCAGTATCCATGGACTATATTGTCAGGATTGACAATTTATTACCCCTCAAAACCGGGCCCAAGGGCAGAATTCAAACCCTGAACCCAAATTCCTGCAGGCTGCTGGCCTCATGGACCAAGAGCCTGCCCGCCCGCGTTTTTCTGAGATCAAGCCCCCGCAAGCTGAAGCCCATGCTAAGTCCCAAAGCCAGAATACCAGTACAAGTTCAATTATGATGGTTCCCAAGGAGGAGTTTCTTGAATTTCCTAATGGAGGCAGAAAAGGTGCCCCTGTGAACTTCATGAGCTTGAAGTTCTCTCAAGTAACCAATCAAACTCAACTTTCAAGGGAAAACTCGGGCTTTGGGCCCAATCCCGTGACCACAGCCAAAAATCAAGGAAATCAAGTGACCAATTTGCATGTTCTGACCAATGAGAGAACATCCAGCCAAGGTGCCATTTCACCGCTCCTGCACCTGGGCCTCCTGGCCACTCGCCCTCATTTTCCCCAATATTTTGATGAAGCCCTTATGGAAAATACTAAGTTTGGAGGCGGGATGCTATATATGCATATAGATTCTGAGCTCAAACCTTATTGCCATTTTTGAATAAAGGTTATGTTAATTTGGCTCACACAGCTATTGCCTTATTTTGTATTTGCTATCTACCAATTCAGTTTGAGATCTCCTGGCCCTCCTTCCCCACTACCTGCAGTTTTCCGTCCTCCTGGTGTACCCTTTGGACCTGTCCATTTTACCAACTACCCTCTGAAATATGAATACAAGGACTACACCCCGGAAAAGATACTCAAACTCAATCCCCTGGCCTGCATACAATCTGCAGTTAGATACAACCGACAAGGTCTGTGGATGTTTTCAACACCCAAGTTGTTCAGAGGGAAATTCAACTATCTCCCTGCTTACAACCTACACATGGAACCACCTGTGACCCCAAAACCTATGCCCGCTTCCTCACCCAACCTTCCAACTGACCATACTGGTAAGCTGTTTGGGATTGTGTACATCACCCTCACAGGAGTGATTGACACTATAATCCTGGCCGCCGCCCCATGGTCCTGGGTGGGAAAGTCTGTCTCCTACCTTTTCAAGTTAGCTCTCCTCTTGTGGTGGGCTTTGCCTGCAAAAAACCTGGCCCAAGTTACCCCTGGAAACAACGGGCCAGCTGCCCAATACTGGATCCCTGACATGAATTTTGGAGCTACCTAATTCAAAAGGATTCAATGCCATTCTCATAATTGTTGACTGTTTATCAAAATAACTCACTTCATCCCAACAACTACCAAAGTAACCACCAAAGAGACAGCCACTATATTCAGGAATTTTGTATTCATGAACCACACACTCCCACAAGAAGTGGTCTTAGACAGAGGCCCATAATTCACCTCCAAGTTTTGGGCCCAAATCCTAAAGGACTTGGGAATAAAAAGATTGTTATCCACTACATATCACCCTCAGAGCAACAAGCAGACCAAGAGAGTAAACCAGGTCCTCAAACAGTACTTAAGATGCTATGTAAACTCAGAACAGAACAACTGGGTAGCTCACCTACCAATGGCTCAGTTTTTGTACAACAACCAAGACCACAGCTCTACTGACATATCCCCCTTTAAGGCCAACTACAGATTCAATCTTACATGGGATGCCCCTCCCACAGAGGAAGCCAACAACCCAGAAGGACAAGATTGGGTCAGCAACACCCACACGTGCCAAGAATAATGTGCCCAGAATCTGAGAAGAGCAGAACAAGTATACAAGGACTTTGCCAGCAAGAAACAAAGTCCTGGCCCACCAATTGAAGTAGGAGACCATGTGTACCTCAGTGCAAAGAACATCAATATCACTGCCCTGTGCGCTAGCTTGAGCCCCCAACAAACAGGTCCCTACAAGGTCCTACAACACATTGGTGCCGTAGCATACCAGTTAGAACTATCCCAGATGGAAGATTCATGATGTATTCCACCGCTCCCTGTTATTGAAAAAGAAATTGACTTTCTCTCCTGCACCAGATAGTAAGAACAGCCTCCCACGTAACAAAGTAGAAAGCTTCACAGAGCATGAGGTAGAAGCCATCTTAGGACACAAACTCTAATATCAAAAACCTCATTTCTTGATCAAATGAAAAGGGTACCCAAATAAAGAGAATATTTGGGAACCAGAATCCAACCTGGGGAATGGCCACTATTTTGCTGAAAAAATACAAGTCTCAGAGTAAAGAGTTGTGCTCTGCAAGCTCAACTATGTTAGGAAATGATGTCAGGACCCATAATGCCCTAGACAATCAGCTAGTCTACCTAGAGATAAAACAACCAACAGCATGGAAAGCATTGCAAACTGCCTTCCTGGGAGGAAACACCCCTTTCTTATTTTGAATGGCCTGGGGTTTGCAAGGCCCACATGCTGCAAAACCCTGGCATTGAGATTAAACACAAAATTGGTTCCATTTTCTATCAGGAAATAGTAAATTTGGAGTGGGATTGTTCAATTGTGTAATTAGTCGCTTGATTTCTTGGGGGCTCTAATAATATCTGTGGCACCTTGCATGCTGCAGTCAAACCAATGTTCATGATAACCAGTGAATGCCCTTCCACCCCCAGGCTCAAGTGCGCAATTTCCGGGCCAAATCACAAGTGTCACTGAAAATGATGCCACCAGGCCTCTGGTGGCACAAAAGGCTAAGTATCCCACAGTAAGTATAAATAATGAGGAGGAAAAGCCTTTTTTATTGTTGACATCTTAAAATAAATAACTTTATGCCCAGGACCCATTATTTTCTTGCAGGAATTATCTGTTTTTGCACCAATATAATTATTCTGTTTGTATCTATTTGTGAATCCACTACACAATACATTCACACATATCTGTTCCCTCCTGGCTCTGCTCCTGTCACTTTGGTTAAGCCACCTTGTGCCATTGACTTGGAGTTCTTTCACCCTCACCACCTGGATCTTCCTCCTGGTCACCCTAGAGGCCCAATTCTGATCATCATGAAGGAGATCCCCTCCACTCCCCCCTTACTCAATGTGCCTCCTGCCCAAGACTTCAGTAAGTTAGGTTTGTCTACATTACAAAATTGGGGCTGGCCAATCAGGTTGTGCCCCATACTGAAAGTTGGTGTCCTCTGGCTACTGCTGTGAATTATATTGTCATGATTGCATCAATTGTGTACATGGTCTTTCAGGCCGGGTCTGCCTCCCCTGTGAGAGTCCAGCAAGACTCTGGTATGGGCTGTGATAACTAATATGAAATAAGGCAAGGTATTGTTGAACCAAAGGTTCATAACAGCTTTATTACTCAAAATGACAATACCACTATTTTCATGATACTCAGGGGCTTTATACTATTGTTTCTAGTTACCCCAGAAAATGCAGGCCTTTGGTCCTCAGATATCTTAATGTTGGAGATCTGATGAATTGGTTGGTTCTTGGGTTTGACTTGCTCTTGATTGATGAGTGTTGATGAATAGACACTACAGGCTTCTATTTGGCAGAAAACTACTTCAGCATAGGTCCAGGCCTTTGGTGGCAGCTCTGTAGGGTAGACCCATTAAATCACAGTGAATTTTTTGGGCTTGGTGGGGTGCCTGGAAAACATCTCTCTGGCTTGAGCTCAAAAAATGTGGGCTGGTGAGCTGCAGGCAGTGAGAGCCAGGGGTTGATTAGCACTCTAGGTTTTGCTTTAAGATTAATATTGAAATGTCATTTGTGGTACAGCCTAGCCTTAGGAATAAGACTTACAGACAGAAAGAATCCAATATCTATTTCCTAAAGCTAGTCAATAAATGCCTGTCCAAGCCTGACGCCACCTTGCCCCCCAGATTCTGACATCAGATCACATAATCTACAAATTCTCATTCAGAAGATGAGGTCTGGAAATAGAGTATATATACCTTGTCAAGTCAATGCTGGACCTTATTCCCATACTTATAATAAAGTTGTGATAAACCTTTGGTCCAAACAAATTTTACCTTATTTAATTCTTGTTTTCTGCCACATTCATACATAACCAAAAGGTTCACCCACATCTTTTAACCCTTCTGCTGACCATTATCCAGGCCCACAGCCCAAGTTATTTTGTCCTCATGGTCCACCCTTTAGACCAGTGAATTTCATCAATTACCTCCTAATCCAGCTTAAAAATAATTCAATTTAAAAATTATCCTCTTAGGAGATCTGCTAGCCCAGACCCAAAAAACCAGAACAGGTGAATCAAAAAGATGTTTGGTATACTATTCAACATATGTTCTTCAAAGACAGTGTTACAAAAGTAACAAGTTTGATGCCCCAGGCGGGAATCAAACCCACTCCTAGCCACCAGATGGGGCTAGTGGGCGGGGAGATTTGCCTGCACCTGGATTTTTGCTTTTTGAAGCAAATCCAGGTGCGGGAACAAACCCCGCCCTGACAGTAGCTGCAGGGCCCATTCTGGGCCCCAAAAGCTACGCCTAAGCCTTGGTGGGTTTGGCTGGGCAGGCTATTTTTAGCTGCCCAGTAAACCCAGTTCAAGCCCACCCTCCATTAAGTAGTTTGGGTCCCTAATTGGGGACCCCTTTTTTAATCAAGTTCCTTGGCCTCAGGAAAGCCTGTCAAGCCATCCCAAAAAAGGTGATCAAATTGGAAAAAAACCCCATAACCCCAGAAGCCAAACCTGCTAGAACCAATGGCCAGCCAAGCCAAGATGGACCACCAAAAAGCCAAACAACTGTTCCTGAAAACCCCAAAAATGACCATGAAGCAGCCAACCAAACAGCAGAACCTGAGATGTCAAGCCTTGCCACACAGATAGCACCAGAAGAATGCCCAGAGGCACTTGCATGTGAGTAAGTATATAAACTAGAAGCACCTGAAAAAGTTCTGTATTGTCATCCTTACCAAATAAAAAGTTGTTATGAACCTTTGGTTCACCAATCTGTTTCCATACCTATTTTTGATACTCTATATCTGCATACACCCAAGTGTCAGTACCCATCCATTGGGATAGATAACCAGACTTCAGTTGATAAACCCAAAGCCTTTGACTACTACTTTCTGCCCAACGCTTTATTTGGCCCTGTGCATTTCACTGAGTACCCCCAAATCAAGACCACAAACCCTGGACCTTGAAAGACTTGCAGTGGTACACCTGCCCAAACGCACCCAAGAAATCCTATCAAATTGTCTGTGACGGCAAAGCAATCATCATCTACCCTTTGATCTTCAACGGGAAGTACAACAATCCTGCTGCCTACCTGGTCCCATGGAGCCACCCTTGACACCCAAACCGACCATCTTTACCCCGCCCACCTCCAACTCCGCTGGCCAGAACAGTCAATTCCTGGGGGTGCTTTACCTGGCGCTCACAGGATTGATTGACTCTGTCTTGCCAGCGGCCGGGCCTTGGGCTGCGACTGGAAAGGCCCTTTCCTACCTGATAAAGTTAGATCCCATCATCTGGTGGGCCATGCCAGCACCTGCTTCAACTCCTCCCTCACCTACTGGAGCCCTGCGGTACTCTTGGTATCCTGACAGACAGGTACAACTATCTGTTCATCTATCTAGTATCAATAGCTCCTCTGCTCATCCCAAGGCCTGACTGTCTGTAAGTTTATATTGTTACTAATGAAACCACTTTTATTCAGATTTTCAGAGTTTTGTATATTACTCTGATAGGCTTGGTTGATTCCATGGTTCTGACCACTGGCCCCTGGTCTTTGCTGAGTTGCTCTCTATCTATGCTATCAAGTTAGCCTCAGCCCTGTGGTGGACCTTGTCCTTCAGCCTGGCAATACAGCCTGTGCCTGTCTCCGCTAATTCCCACCACAGTGCTTGGATTTCTGATAGTATTGGATGTGATTTGTTATTTTAAATGAAATTGCAGAAGTTTTCAAGGGTTTATGTATCTCTGAAAATTATTTGGATCTGATACTGTTTTTAGCGTTAATTTTTAACCTTGGGAGCCAATAAAAATTCACAAACTGCTTGGTAATGTGCTTCATGCAATTTCTTCTAATTTAATGTATTTCAGGTTTTCCCAACTATCTCAGTCTTTATTAATTGAGTAAAAAACCATTTTCATAGTTCTAAGGGCATTTTAAATGTGCTTCTTTTAAGAATGGACATATTTTTATCAGTTTTCTTAATGCTCAAGCTGTACATCAACTTTTTGGCTTGTTTTGTCATTCTGGGCTTTCTGGGGACCCATTGATGACACAAATCACTAATAAAAATTCAATAAGTTATATGGGATCTTCTGGGCCTTGACAGAGTATATGATATGAGGATATCAACCAGGAACATAATATTGATCCTGGTAATGATTGGGGTTTGTATTCTGGAAGCAGATATAGAAAGAATCTGGTTTAAGCTTTATCTTGTTAGGAAAATAATAATACTTATGCTAAAATTAAATAATTTCTCCATTTGGTTGCATCTTGCATCATAATTAGTGTTGTAACTGTGCTGTTTTAGGAGAGTTACAAAGGGGAAAAATAATTGAAGACTAGATAATATTCTTTATTGAGAGATAGAAGTCATATAGTTCTTATGAATCAGGATAACAGGAACATGATTATGAAGATCACTCAATTAGATGGTTAGGGAGGTGAATTGATCCTGATAATGAGTCAAGCGCCAAATTGAGGTATCCACTGTAAAGAATCATCATTTTTTCATGTTGTTGGATTTGGAAATTCAAGTCAACTTCTGCAGTTGGCTTCAGGCCACTGGGAAGTTGGGTTGCAGGTCACAAACTTGCTTACCCAGAAACTTGCCGGGGGGTCAACCTCATTGTTTTGACACCCCCCCCTGGCTGAGGATCAGCTTCCCCCACAGAAATGTCTGCTGGGAGGTTATCAGGAGCATGGGTGATGTACTGTACCAGCTGTTTTTTTGTTGTGAGAAGGACTGTTTCCTGTTGCTTCTGACAAGCTTTGCATGGACAGAGCCTGTTGTGGTGTAGGACTTTATCATGTTTCCTCTTGCCCAGACCTTGCACTAGGTAAGTGTTGTTGTTGTTTATCTTTAGGATGATGGTGGGTCCAATCTTTTCCGGTTGTAGCTTACTCTTATCAGTGTTCATTCCCCATACTTTGTCACCAACCTCATATCTCCCTTGGATGGGAATAAACATGTTTTGCAACCATTTTCTCTCTCTCTTCTTGGTTGACATTGGCTTGGAGTATGTGAGAGTCAGAACAAGGTGGTCCTTTTTTTGGTATCTCTAGCCTGGGCTCTGTGAGGGCTTGGACAATGTTAGGTTGAGAACCAGACACTAGTTCAAAATTACTTTTCCCATTGGATCTGTTCACTCAGGTGCAACACACCAGAAGTGCAGTTGCTAGTTGTTTGTGCCAGTCCTTAGGTATGTCAGTGATGAGTTTGAAAGAGCGCCTGCACTAGGATACTATTTGGGTGCTTCACTCTGTCATTGGCCTGAGGATGATACTGTGTAATTGCAGTATGTTTGACGCCTTGTTTGGAAAGGTAGACACTGGTGTTGTTGGAGGTCAATTTCTTGCCTCCATTGGTAATCAAGAGTTCTGGCTTTCTGAACTTACTGACAATCTATCTGCCTATGAATTGTTGTACGTTGTTGCCTGTGTGGGTCTTGACAGTCTGTGCCACAGGTCAACAGGTTGCAAAATTGATGGCTGTGATGATATTTTTAATATCATTATGTTTTTCTGACATGGTGCCCATGATGTCTAGTGCTCATACTTTAAAGGGTAGTTGGGTGCAAATGGGTAGTTCAGACTTGGGCACTGTGTTGCTTTTGACAAACTTTTCACACACTTCACATTGATTCTTTCAGGATACCAGGAGTACCATGATGCCCCTTCAGGTGAGAAAGTCAAACTTACCACATTTGCCACCGGCATGGCCCACCAGATGACGTGACCTAACTTTACCAGGTAGGAAAGGGCCTTCCCAGCCACATCCCAGGGCTCAGCTGCTGGCAAGGCATAATCAATTAATCCTGCAAGCGCCAGGTAAAGCACTCCCAGGAATTGACTACTCTGGCCAGCGGCATCAGATGTGGGAGGGTTTGAGATTTTCAGTTTGGGTGTTGGGGATGGTTTTATTGGGACTAAGTAGGTGGCAGGATTATTGTATTTTCTGTTGAAGATCAAATGATATATAGTGATTTCTTTGCTGTCACAGATTATTTGATAAGAATCCTAGAGAGCGTCTGGGCAAGTGCACCACTGTAGGTCTTCCAAGGTCCAGGGTTTGTGATCAGGATTTGAGGGATACTCAGTGATATGCACAGTGCCAAACGGTGTATCAGGGGGCAGTAATGATCAAACTCTTCTGGGTCTCCAACTGGTGCTTTGTGCTCAACTCCTGATGGTGAGTTCTGGTGTCTAGGTAAATGCAGATGGAAGAGTATCAGAAATATGCATGGAAATAGGTTGGTGAATGTCAGAAAATCTCCGGACCATGGTATTTTATCATCTGCCAGATGATATCCTAAGTCTTCTAACATTAGGAAAGTACAGAAAACCTGTGACTTTGGCGTAACCTTTGGCCCAAAATATTTTGTTGTCATCAGAAGTAGCAAGTCTGACAGGGCCCAAGGCCCGAAGGATTTGGGCCAGTTTTTCCTACTTCTGTATATAGGTTCATGGGTTGTTCTATATTTTACTATAGATAATTATACTGTATGACAACAGTATCATCTTTTGCTCTCCACTAATAAAGTCTAAAGAGAGGATTTCATTGAGGACATAAGACTTGGATCAATCATCAAGTTGTTAAGAATTCATCAGTCTTTTATTCTAATGGACTGGCTTTAAGGCGGCCCGCCTGCCCACGTTTTATCTGAGTTAGCTCACAACGCTAAAGAAGACTGAAATAGCATTAGGGCAACACGGCAGGGGGCCCAGCCTTTTTGGGGTGGTTTTAACAGAAGGCTAACTTGACATCTTTCACAGATTGGTATCCTTTCTGTCTACCTGGGCCACTTCCAGGGCTAGCTAGTGTAAAGTTACGCCTCCCCCTTAGGCCTCCACTTCATTTTCCTGCCAAATGCTTGGGAATTTCTACCAAATTATCTTTGAATATTTATCTAAAAGGTCACCAAAAAAGCCCAAGAAAAGCCATCAACTTAATACCTTGGAATTATTCAGAAGATGCCTCCACCTAACCCACCCAAGAGACACCTCTGGTTAAATATCATGTGCAAGAGCGGCCAGGAGCAGTGGTAATTGCATCCAAAGCATATTCCTGATGTTAATTGGTTCAGTTTTCCTTTTGACTATGTCTGTTCAAAATTTGTCAAGATCATCCTGCCTCAAGAAATTCATTTGTATCCATTCATATGATTGGTCAATTGGTTTGTGACATTTTATCTACCACCCCAATCTCATTCCATCCCTTAAATAAATGCATGAGTTGTAAAAGACCTTGCTTCATCATTCTCTACTCTAATAAAGTTCAAAATTTGTTAGTTTAATTTGGCCTTCTGGTATTGCGTGTTGCTTTTGGTGTTCAGTTAGTTCCTTCTCCCCTTTGGCCTCCCAGAAATTGTTGGCAGCAATCTTTTGGTTGTTGCTGAAACCACAATTTTATTGTGGTTGAGAGCTTGGTTTTGTTTCTTCATAACCTGCCCCCAATTCTCACATAATGATGAAGCCCCCTTTTCTGGCTTTTGAGCCTTTTGTCACTGGTTGGGCTGGTTGGTTTGGTGATTTTGTGATTTTGACAAGTGTCAACCCCAATTGTTCTTGTCCTCCACCCTGCCCTCTCACAGCTCTTTTGCGCCCCTCTAATACCCAGGTCCCATCCCCCTTCTCCTTTGGTTGGCTGCCCCCTTTTAGCTAGTCTCTTATGATTTTCCAGGTTCTCTTGTTCCCCTGGTTGCTGTGATTATTAGCTTTGGCCATGTTTTCCTTTGGTAGCGACAAATCATTTCCTTATGTCACCTATTTCAGGATGTGAGTGTTAGTTTCAGTTTAAACTTACTTGGTGCAAATCTCTTACCGGGTGGCCTGCAGTTTCTTTGCATTGCCACATGCACATGGTTGCCCTGGGCTTGCATTAGTTTATTCTTGCCTCCGCTCATCTCTCTGTTGCTTAGCTCCTGGCTCAAAGTTGATTTTTGATATTAACCAATCATATATTTTCCCCGCTCTTCCCCCTTTCCAATTGTTCCGCCTGCCCATTCTCATTGGCCCCCTCTCCTTGACGCTCTTGGATGAAGCACATATTGCTCCAGCGGGCCCACTTAATTTTGAAAATATTTTTAAGTTTCATCGCCTCTATTGCATCTCAGGCCCGCTTGGTCACACTTGATTGGGCTGTTGCATGAAGATTGTATGATTGTTAATCCAATTATGACCACCCACACAATCCCCTTTTCCCTCTCATCTCACTGGTGGGTTTTGATTGGACCATTTCATCCATTCTTGCAATTAACTGGTCTATTTTGCTCCTGTTAGAGTGCCATAGTTAAAAAAATATTATTCATTTGATTGTGTGTTTGGATGCTTGGTCACCACCACATTTGGTTGCATGTTGCTTGGGAGTGTTAGCTGCAAAAGACTAGTTCAAAGTTGTTCAGCTGTAAGAAACTCCGGTTATTCAATTCACTATCCTGTGGTTTCATATGGTTTTGATCAGATGTGGTCCTGTTGTTTTGATGTACTTGTGTGGAATGTTTCTCGGCTTCCCTCTTGCTTCCTGCTACAATCTTGTTACGCTTCACCAACTCTTGGGTTCTTATTGTTGATCTGAGGTTAAGCGTTGCCGCTTTGTGATATCCTTGACATTAAGCTCAGCCAGTTGATTCTCTATGAGCGCAACATTGTTTATATTATATTAATCTCATATTTTATATACTTTGAATAATCTATATATGTTTATATTCCATATACCTTATATATTTTATATTTCATATGATCTATATTCCTAGTATGTTTGGATATTCATATATATTTTACTAGCATTATATACTTTATAGATTTTATGTATTTTGAACAAGCTTTGGGTTTAATCCATGTTTGATGTTTCTTCCTTCCCACTCTAGTTCTTATTGTTTGCACCAGGAATTTAGTGTTGGCACTTCCTTGTTCCCCTATGCCAGTCTCATCCCAGGCTTTATTTTTCAACTTCAGCTATATAGCCACTTGCAGCTTGTGGCCTGTTGATTAATTTTCCTGGGTTTGCACCTGTTGGTCTGTGCTCCATGTTCCCCTGCTCCTGTCCTTGTCCCCGCTTCTGTCCCTGTCCCTGATTTTCCCTTTTCTGGCCAATGGTGCCCTATTCTTATTTGGCTGACATCTTGTAATCTAAGATTGTATGAGATTTAGTCTCATGTCAGCCATCAGTCTGGATAGCTCGCCCTGCTCTTGGTTTTGCTCCTCCTCTTTTGTTCCTGTCCCTTCTCCTGGTTGGAGGTGCCCCTACCCTTATTTGGCTATCATCTTGAAATACAAGATTGTATGAGATTTATTCTCATGTTGACCATAAGTCTGGATAGCTCACCCCTGGCTTTGGTGTCCCCTTTCTGCCCTTACACCCTGTCCCGCTCTTTGGTCCTAGCAGAGGCAAATTTATTTGTTTTGCCCTTTCCTGCGCCCTCCCTTATCATGGCTGCATAGTAGTTGTTCATGATGCTCAAAATTAAGTGTGAACACCAATAAAAATTCCCTACTGTTGCTTGGAAAGGATGTCTAATCTGGTCCCTCCAAAAATATGTGCCTCATGAAAGCCTTCCTTATAACTAGCTTCCAAATTGGCCTTTTGAAGGTCTCCTAAGTTGGCTGGTGACTTTTTCATTCTCTAGCCCCTGGCTGGTCCCCTACTCCTTTAATAGGAAAGGATAATGTAAAGTTACGCCTCCCCCATAGGCCTCCACTTCAATTCCTGCCAAATGCTTGGGAATTTTTACCAAATTATGTTTGAATATTTGTCTAAAAGGTTACCAAAAAAGCCCAAGAAAAGCCATCAATTTAATACCTTGGAATTATTCAGAAGATGCCTCCACCTAACCCACCCAAGAGACACCTCTGGTTAAATATCATGTGCAAGAGCGGCCAGGAGCAGTGGTAATTGCATCCAAAGCATATTCCTGATGTTAGTTGGTTCAGTTTTCCTTTTGACTATGTCTGTTCAAAATTTGTCAAGATCTTCCTGCTTCAAGAAATTCATTTGTATCCGCTCATATCATTTGTCAATTGGTTTGTGACATTTGATCTACCACCCCAATCCCATTACATCCCTTAAATGAATGCAAGAGTTGTAAAAGACCTTGCTTCATCATTCTCTAATCTAATAAAGTTCAAAATTTGTTAGTAATTTTGGTCATTTGGTTTTATCTGTTGCTTCACCGTGTTCAGTTGACTCCTTGCCCCCCTTTGACCACCCAGGAATTGTTGGCAACAACCTTTTGATTGTTGCTGAAACCGCGATTTTGTTGTGGTTGAGAGCTTAGTTTTATTCCTCTTAACCTGCTCCCCAATTCTCACAGCTAGCCAGTGGTTGGCTACTAGTTCACAGAGATAATTGTTTCACTTAATCAGAGCTACTCTAATACAATAGGCTCAAAGCCCTTTTTATCTTAGAGTGGTTTGCTTGACGGCCCAGTTCATATTGGACTCTTCTAGATGTAATGCAGATGACAGTTCATATGATGGCCCTCTTGTTCTAGGATTCATTTAAAGTTTTAGAATAGTAATTATTATGGAAAGCATGTTTGAGGTGGTGGTTTGAGGTGGATTAATTAATTAGCAGTAATTGCATATACCATTAATTAATTGTAATGCATGAGTATGTTGATGCCAGGATATGATTTGATCACTGATCCCACAACCCGCGGCCCGCATTATTTTGTTGAAACCCTTCCTAAGAGCAATTAACTGCTGGCCCGCGTTATTTTGTTGAAACTGTTAATTAGTCAATATCCAGAAATCCTGACAGTGAACCAAAGATTTATAACAAAAATTATTGGGCAAAAATGACAATACAGATCCTCACAGGTGCTCTTGACTTATATACTCATTCAAATGCAGGTGCCTCTGGGCATTTTTCTGGTGCTATCTGGGTGGCAAGGTTTGAAATATCAAATTATGTTGTCTGGTTGGCTGGCTTGTTGTTATTTTTAGGTCTTCAGGAAAAGCAGCTTGGCCTGCTAGTGGCCTATTTTTGCTTGGCTGGTCATTGGTTTTGACAGGGTTGGCTGTAGGTGTCATGGGGTCTTTTGCAATTTGCTTATCATTTTGGGACTGGCTTGACAGGCATTTCATAGGCAAAAGAACTTGATTAAAAAGGGTTCCCAATTGGGAACCCCAAATTACCAAATAGAGGGTGGGCTTGAATTGGGAGTTCTGGGCGGCTAAATTTAGCTTGCCCAGGCCCAGCCAACTTCATCAAGGCTTGGACATAGCTTTTGGGGCCCTGGCGGGGCCCACAGCTACTGCCAGGGCAGGAGTGGTTCCTGCACCTGGGTATTTGCTTTTCAAAGCAAACCCAGGTTTGGGCAAGCTCCTGACACCTACTCCCCCAGCCAGGTGGCTGAGAGCGGGTTCAAATCCTGTTCTGGGGTTCAAAACTGTTACTTTTGTAACAGATTCAGTACCTCCTGTACAACACAGTATAATGTGGGCCACCAGGCCTTATGCTTAATGAATTCATTTAAGTTACAGCTCTTGGTGTGGCCTAGATCTCAATGATACTGTAGGATGGTGTCAACTCTTTGATGAGTGAGGATGCATGAAATGGTTGTTTTGTCTGTCATTTTGCAATGTAGGGTTCCATAGATGTCTGCAAATAGGTGCTCATTCTTTACTACAGTGTCTCAGGTGGTGTCGTTTGTACCAGGGGGAAACCCTTGTCTTTAGTGCAGAGTGCTAGCAGGGGCCAATTGGGATCCAGACTGTTTTGTCCTCTCAAAGGGGAACAGTCAGCATTCAAACTGTCTGCATGTTGACTGTCTACATGTTGATTGTCAAAATTAATTTTATACCCAGGCCAACACATTAGAAAAGTCTAGATAAAGTTTTCTATTGTGTAGCCTACTGGAAATTGACACTTTTTTAATAAGCAGAAACCTGTTTCCTGAACATTTTACTTAATAAAAATTAAGCTCCAAAATAATTTTTAGGGTAATATGATCATGTAGAATTCAAAAATAAAATAAAAATAATGCAAAGCTATCTAAAAATATACTAAAAATCCACTTCAAAAATAATTTACTATAAAAGTAACTGTTTTCACTATAAAATAATTATATTTACCATATAAAAAGTTTATAAATTATATTTCAAAAAAAGCTTGAAAAAAATAAAATATATTCATAAATAAACTAAAGGTAAACACTTATTTTAAGAATAGTTGATAATAGCAACCCAAAATTAAATATACTTTAGTACTAAAACAACTATTTGAGCTAGATAATCCAGGCTCTGGCATAAAAATCTTTTATAAAAATTACTGATTCTTTCTACCATTTTAAATTAAATTATCTTGTTAAATAATATTATTGGTTTTTTAGATTAAAATTATATGATAAAATATCAAAAAAAGCCAATAATGTTTATTATAAACTAAGTTGAATGTTTTTTGCAAGAGAGTACAGTGGCAATCTTGCTTATCTGCTCCCCAGGCTCAGATAGCTTGTACTTATTCTTGACAGCTGACTTGATCTTCTCTTTGTAAATGCTAGCCTTGCACTGTTTTCTCTTCTTTGGAGCCCTTACTTCTATATCCCAAAGGGAGAAGACAGTCTTCCCCTGTTCAGCCTTAGGTGCTCAAAAAAAGTGTTGTATCTGGGATTCACACCAAAGGAGGACTTAAGATGTTTATGTCAGTTTTCCAGGCCCAATGTTGTCTTTATTTTATTGTTGAGAACAGCTTGATAGCAATTCCGATTTGTCTTTGCTGTTGGCTTGCCCCTGAAGCTGACCACCTTGTGTCCCACCCATTGTTGCTCATATTAGTCAAAGAAGGGTTGAAACTTAGCTTCATGGCTTAAGGCATAAGAATTGTTACAGAGAAGCTCAAATCCTTGGCCAACATGCTCAGGCTTAATAAATGCAAGAGCAACAAACTTCTGGATCATAAACTTGCTTTTACCAGTTGAATCTTGGCTATGTGAGAGAGCTGAGGAGGGTCTTGCCCTTAAGGCGTCTATTAACAGCTTGTTGGTAATGAAAGAAACACCCTTGTACCTTGCCATTGAAGGTTTTTACAAAAGCATTGTATTAGGCTGTCTCATAATCCATGATAATTATTTTGGGGCCAAGAGCTCTATTTTGTTCCTATTTTTCAGCAGTTAGGGTGACTTCATCTTTATCAGCATCATCAGGATTGGCCCTTATTGACAGACCAGGATTCTTTTCAGTCTCAGTGGGAATAGTTTTAAGGCCCTCTTGTAGAATCTTGAATGCTCTTAGTTAAATCTACTCTGAGGCTCCAGGAAGAAGAAAATATGCAAAGGGGAGGACTTTATCATCAAGCTGAGCATGCACTACCCACAGCTTATAGAATAACTTATGACATGTTGCAAATGTCCCATCACAGAGCCAAGTCTCAGTGGCAAACAGTTGCTCTAGATTTTTATAGGTATCATAGCATATGATCCTTCCTTTTGCACCAGGTCCATCATCATGAAGAAGGAACTGTTTGTTGTCTTGGGTCATCTGCAACTCAGGAGTAAAGACCAGATCTTTTAGTTGGGTTGCACATTTTCCAATTGGGTTTAGCTCTTGGCGTCTATTACAGATATACTTAACAAGTTGTTCACAATCAGGGACAATTATAAAATTCTCTTTGCTCAAGTGTTTGGTGGCTTTAATGCCAGGTGAGTTGTTTTAATGTCTTTTGATACTGGGATCATTTGGGATAGGTACCATTTGAGCAGCTTCTCAATCAAAGTGGTGGAAGGCATGCAGGTATGTTCCCCCTTTCCCAAGGTAATTTTGTCCCAACCTTGAGTGTTTAGGCGTGCTGGGCAGCTTCTGTCTTCACATGTGTAATGTTTGCTCTTGCTTCTTTGCTTTTGATTATTAAAGTCAAACACATAGCCATCACTGAACATGCTTGGGCCACTTTTGACTGACTTTAATGAAAAGAATTTTGGGAATCTCTTTGGGATCCTGAAGAAGCCCTTAACATTGTGTCAAAACCGCAGGCTCAACCCGCCAGCAAGGTTCCAACCAAGCGGGTTTGTGACCTGCAATCCAATTATCCGGTCACCCAAAGCCAGACTAGGAAGTCAACTCAAATTACCAAATCAATCAACATGAACAAATGATGATCCCTCACAGTGGATACCTCAATTTAGCGCTTGACTCATTAGCAGGATCAAGCCACCCCCTCTTCCATCCAGCCGTGTGATCACCAATCATGTTCCTTCTATCCATTGATTCACAATAGCTATATAATCACTATCTCACAATAAAGATTATTATCTATCCTCTAAATATTTTTCCCCTTGTAACTTTGCTAAAACAGCACAGTTACAACAATTGCAAATATTGTGGGCTTTTAGTGCATCCCATGGCTCAGGAGGGGCGTGTTGAAAACCAGAAAGTACTCATGTTTGTTGTGTTCAGCTCCTGGGGACAACATCCAGGAGGACACGGCGGGAAATCTTTATAACAAAAGATTTGAGGTTTGAAGCTAGCCTTGGGTTAGCCTCCAGGGCAAAATTAAGGGCACATATCTTAATTTCCTGAAAAACAAGATGTGAAAGTCCTTTTGGCAGAAAGGACATGAAAAAGCTTGAAGATTATTAAAGCCAACACAAATGTGGATAAACTTGTCTTTATTAGGAAAAAATGATTCTACTTAAATAGTAGACAAGGGACAGTGATCACTGATTAGAAAGACAGAGTGGCTGAGGGGGTCACGTTAGTATGAGGTCATACCAGGATCATTCACAGACAGGTACAATAATCCAGAATGGGTGAATATTGGACCAGACCCATTTGTGGAAGGCAAGGAATTTCTGAAATCAAAAGCAAACCCAGCCAAATCTTTGCAGCTATCAATATTTGAGGGCCATATCAAAATAGCATTAATGGCGCAATTTCTGACATCTCCCCCCTCAAGATTGAACACAGGGAGTTGATATTTGCGGAGAAATTTGGAGTGAACGCGGGCAAAAGGACGTCCAGAAGACAGCAGTTTCACAGTATACTCGACACCCTTTTTAAAGGTGACTTCACAGGGCCCAACCCAGAGGGAATCCAGCTTATGGGCTCTACCACCTGTACAGTTCTGGTAGTAGAGAACCAGGTCGCCTATTTGTTACTCAGGGAGGGGGGCTCTAGCAGCATTAGACAGGGAGAGCTCCAGAGTCTTAACCTTGTAAGCAGTGGAGTAAGCTGTTGCTTGGATGTTGATGACACAATTGGTTAAGTCTTTTACATGGGCTTCAGGAGTTGCAGACACATCAACTTTGATCAAGGGGGGTCCCAAGATTGAGGGGGTGGCAGCTTTACGCCCATACAGCATGGCAAAAGGGGACTGACTAGTTACTTGGTGTTTACTGAGCTGGTAAGCAAAGAGGGCAGCAGGGAGCAACATATCCCAATTGGCAGCGTCAGAGAGAGTGAGCTTCCTCATTATGGACACCAGGGAGAAATTGGCTCATTCAACAGTTTCATTAGTTGAGGGGTTATATGGTGCGGAGAAAGACTGGTGGGTCCTCATAGCCTCAACAATAGATGTGATGAGACGAGCGTTAAAGTTTGCACCATTGTCAAAAAGCAGGGCTTGAGGGCAGCCATGTTGATAGAAGATGTCTTGCAGCAAGAAAGTAGCCATGGTCTTGGCAGTTATATCTTTTGTTGCTCTGGCCTCAACCCACTTGCTAAAATGATCTATGGCAACTAAGATAAACTGACACCCCAACCTAGACCAAGGGAAAGGCCCAACAGCATCAATACTCATAGTGTGGAAGGCGTGCTTAAGAGGGATGAGTTTGAATTGGTGTTGGGACAGGAGAGGGCGTTGGAGTTGACACAAATGACAGAAGGCAAGAACATCAGGGATCAGGAGCCCATGTTCTCCCAGTAGAAGTTCTTGCATAACCAATCATGAGTTTTGGCTATACCCCCATGCCCAGTAGCAATGTGAGCTTGGAGGATAATGGCTATCCTCATGCTAGGGCAAACGTAGGGTAGGTAGGCATTGTTAACCTTTTTGAAGAGTTGCCTATCACAAATTACAGTGTCCTTGGATAGAGTCTGTAGCGCCAAGCAAATGTCTACTGGCTCAGTGGTCCAAGAGTCAGGATACCCTATTAATTTGTATAGGCAATCAGTGTCAGCAGGGTGAATAGCTAGAATTGGCATCCTTGACAAGCCATCAGTGTTCTGATGTTGGGCCCCAGGACAGTGTATCACAGTGAAATTATACCCTTGTAGACGCAGAGCCCAACACGCTAGTCGACCTTCAGGCTCCTTTAGCTGTTGCAGCCATTTGAGGGAGGAGTGATCTGTGACCACTGTAAAGTGGGTCCCATAGATGTAATGCCTGAACTGTTTATAGCATGCAGCACTGCCAGGCATTTCTTCTCAGTGACACTGTAGTTCTTTTAATGCTTATTGAGGACCCATGAAGAGTAGGCTACAGGTCAATCCACACCTTTGTTGTCAAGCTGGGCTAGGATAGCACCCACAGCTACTCCACTAGCATCAGTATACAAGATGAAATCTTTATCATAATCAGGATAGACCAAAATAGGAGCCTCTTTGAGCTTGGCCTTCAACGCTTCAAATGCTTGTTGCTGGCTGTCAGTCCATTCAAAGAGGACGTTGCAAAGCAGTTGGAAGAGGGGTTCACTCAGTTCAGCAAAGTCAGGTATGAACTGTCAGTGGTAGTACATCATACCAAGGAATACTTGAACCTCATGAAGGTTTGTGGGAGGTAGCATCTTGTCAATGGCCTTCACCTTGTTATTCATGGGGAAAATTCTTGTTTGAGTGACTTCATGACCTAGGAACTCAAGACGTTTCGTGAAAAAGGAGCACTTGGAGGGCTTGAGTTTCAAGCCAGCTTTGCAAATCTTGATGAAGACAGCCTTGATGTCAGGAATGACAATTTAGATGCTACTAAATCACAAAATACGGAACCAGAGTCAAACCCTGGACAAAACCCTTTGTGGACCGCCAGACTCATAGCATGGGAACACGATAACCCTCTACTAATTAAAGAAGTTGCTACCAGCCTGCCAGGACCCAAACCCTTAGCTGTCCTGCAGGATTCTGCAAGCAAACTGCCAGTGCAAGATGCCGAGAATTCTCCTGAGGTGCCAACACCTGACACCGGCGGTTTGTGTCAGGGATCCAACCCGTGAGGAGTTCCTGAGAACTTGCGGGCAGACAGCCCGCGGGCCCAGCAGGGAGAGCCCACCACAGGATTGGGGCTAACTTTACAATATAAGATAACAATTTTCCAAGGACTGCCCAAGGTCCGCTTGTAGGCACCATGGAATCAATCAATCCAATGAGGGTGATATACATCACCCCAAATACTTGGGTGGAAGTGGATTCATCAGTGGCAATGAATTTTTGCGGGTGGTTGGGCCGCGGGGTGTGGGGCGGTGTCATTGGAACCAAATATGTGGGCAGGAAGTTATACTTGTCTCGGAATAGCAGAGGGGGCTGGATAATTTTGGTGCCTTCTCTGTAAAGGACTTCCGTCTCTCTAGTTCTAGCTTCAGGGTTGTGGATTAGGATGTCCTCCAGAGTAAACTCCAAATACACCGGGTTGGGTGGGTACTTGGTAAAATGTACTGGGCCAAAGGGAGCTCCTGGTGGACAGTAAAGTTCAGACGGCTGGTCCGCGGTTTCTTGGGGTAGGTGAGCACGGGGAGCAGAGCCGCGAGGAGTAGACTGTAGATGAAGTAAAACTAATAACAAGTATGGTATGATCTGGTTGAACCAAAGGTTCATATCACTTTATTGCAAGGATGGTGATGGGTATCTTCCTGGCAGCCCAGGGTATAAGTATGCCCATCTGTCATGGTAAAACTTTCCCAAATTTTGTCGGCCTGGGTTTTCCTGATTACCAGGTCTTCCTAGTCTTTGATGGCATCAGTTGTGGGGGTTATTTCATTGGCTGCTTCAAACTGAGGAAGCTCAAATTCCCTAGTCAAGTTGTGGGATTGGCTGCCTCTGGGTGGCCCGCGTTCTATAGGAAAATTCTCTGTTTCCCCTTCCGTGTGGGCCCAAGTTACTTTGGAATCAGTGGCTGGGCCTTTCCGTTGATTGGCTGTCTTAACAGGAACCCCCAGTGTGGAGAGTATTAGCATAGGTACATCTGGTTTGTCAAGCTTAAAAGGATCTTCCAAAGTCAAATCCTGTTCTGATTTGAGCCCAAAAAACTGTGGGCAGCCGGGCGGCTGGCCCTGCAGGCTGGCAGCCCACAAGATGCCAGGGTTCAAGTTTTGTAGTTGGGGCTTTTTGATAAGCATGGTTGATAAGAGTTTGTCACTTGTGACATCATCCCTTTCTCTCCTGGTGCCCTCTTTCTTCTGGGTCCCCTTTTCCAGGTATTGTTGTATGGCTTCTTGTGTGTTAGGTAGGTTGGAGACCGGTTTCCAGGTGCTTTCTTTGGGGGGGGGTAACCTAGCCATTTGACATAGTACTGTGGGGTCTTGTAGTGGAGGCAGTGTCCATGGATGTGCTCTACTTTGTATTTGGTTGAGCACCCCTCTTGGATGGGTGGAGGGTTGGTCTTTATCTTCTGATGGGGAAGGGAGGTTCCCTCTTTCTTGAATAGCAGTGATCAGTGGAAGACATTGTGGATTTGCCAAGTAGGCGGCAGCTCTAGTTTGTATGCCACTTTTCCTATTTGCTTCACAATCTTGTAAGGGCCACAGCGGCGGTGGGCTAGCTTTCTGCTGGGTACGTGTAGGGGAACGTTCCGTGAGTCAAGGTAAACTTCATTGCCTATTTCCAGAGGTTTCCCGGGGATTCTTTTCATGTCGGCAAACGCTTTGTAGGTCTTAATGGCGCAGGTCAAGTTCCTTAGACAGGTTTCATGGGTGGCATGTATTTGTTTAATCCAAGATTGTCCCGCTGTGTTCTGTTCCTTACTACCAATGCTAGGGTCCCATGATGGGTCAACCCCATAATTGGCTTTGAACGGGGACATTCCAGTGGAGGCGTGGTCTTTACTGTTGTATGCAAACTGGGCCATGGGAAGCATCTTGGCCCAATTGCCCTGGTTGGCGTTGGCATAGCATTAGAGGTATTGTTCCAGGATTTGGTTGACCCGTTCAGTTTGTCCATCCGTCTGCGGGTGGTAGGAGGTCAATACACAAAGTTTTATTCCAAGGTCTTTCATCACTTGGGTCCAGTAGTGGGAGGTGAACTGGGGTCCCCTATTGGTGATGATTTCTTCTGGGGTGCTGTGTTGTGTTAAGATGTGATTGTGAAAGTGTCTGGCTGTCTCAGTTGCCATGCAGTGGTAGTGGTCGCAACAAAGTAGGCCATTTTGGTGAAACGGTTGACCATGACCAGGATTGCGTCAAAGGATTTTGAAGGGGGAGCTCTACTATGTAGTCCATTGACACTGACTTCCAGGGGGCAGAAGGGATGTCCAGAGGTCTCAGTAACCCTTCTGGCTTAGAGCAACGTGTCTTGGTTCTTCTGCAGGTTTCACAGCCGTTGATGTAGGCAGCTACTTCTTTGTCCATGCCTGGCCATGCGTAGTTCTGCTTGATACTTGAGAGGGATTTGTGTCTACCTGGGTGGCCGGCCATCTCTAAATCATGGTGGTCAATCAATACATTTGATTGGGTTGGGCCTTTAGGTACATAGATTCTGTTATGGAGCAGCAAGGTAATACCTTTCAGGGAGTACCCTTTCTTTGAGTGATGGCATTCCGGGTCCTTTGACAGGGCTTCAACTAGCTTAACTGAGTAAGCGTCCTGTTTCTGGGCTTTTATCACATTGGGTTTGCTGGCGGCAATCCTTAAGTACTTCAGATGTATCCCTAGGCTGGCAGGGTCTAACAGTGTGTGGGTGTTGCAGTCCTTGATTTCCGTAGAGGAGGGGCTCAAATCGGCTCTCCTGCTCAAGGCGTCTGGGACTATGTTAACCTTTCCTGGCTTGTAGTCTATGGTCAAGGCATAGTTGTCTAGTTCCAAGGCCCATCTTGCTTGTTGTTGGTTCAGCTGGCGTGGTTTAAAGAAGTAGACTAAATTCTTGTGGTCTGTCAGAACCTTTACCGGATGTTCAGCACCGCACAAATACCTGTGCCAGTGCTTCAATGTCTTCATTATGGCTAACATCTCATTATTGTATATTGGGTAGTTCCCTTCAGCTGCTAGCATCTTCTTGGAGTAATATGCTACAGGATGTAGCATACCATCCCCTCCTTCCTGAAGAAGGACCCCACCCACCGCAAAGTTGGATGCATCTGTCTCCAGCACAAAAGGTTTAGCAGGGTCAGGCATGGCAAGAACTGGGGCAGAGGTGAAGGCGAGCTTCAGGGTCTCAAAGGCAGCGGTGCACTCTGGAGTCCAGGCAAAGGTGACCTTGTCAGAGCACAGGCGGGTCAGGGGCAGGGTGATGTGAGAAAAATTTTGGATGAAATCCCTGCAATAATTTGCCAGGCCCAAAAAGCTTCTCATGTCTTTTCTGCATTTGGGTACTGGCCAGGCTGTTACAGCTTCTACTTTGTCCTGTGCCATTGCAAACCCACCAGTCTTCACCATATATCCCAGAAATTCAACTTCAGATTGAAAGAATTTGCATTTTTTCAGCTTGGCGTGTAGGTTGGCCTGCAAGAGTTTCTCCAGTATTTGGTCAAGGTGTTGGAGGTGTTCCTCATGCGTTTTGCTGTATATGAGGATGTCATCCAAATACGCCACACAGAACTGGTCAAGGTACTTGCCAAGGACAGAGTTGATCATCTTTTGGAAAGTGCTGGGGGCATTACACAACCCGAACAGCATGACCAAGTACTTGTACAACCCATATCTAGTTTTGAAGGCTGTCTTGTATTTGTCCTCTTCTTTGATTCTGATCTGGTTGAAGGCGTCTCTCAGGTCAATTTTTGAGTATACCTGGGCTCCTGTCAATACCTCACATAGGTCGTCAGCGTTGGGGATGGGGTAGTGGTTCTTTACAGTGATATTGTTCAGTTTTTGGTAGTTTACGCAGGGACGCATTCCACCATCTTTTTTTTCTACAAACAGCATGGGCGAGGAGCAAGGGCTTTTTGACACCTGGATGAACCCTTTTTTGTCATGTCCTACAAGTATGTCTTCAGTGCGGCTTGCTTGCGGTGATTGCAGCTGTATATGGGGCTATGATGGGGTTGGGTTCCAGGTAACAGGTCAATGGCGTGGTCATAGATCAAGTGACTGGGAAGCTGGGTGGCTGCTTTCTCACTGAAGACGTGGCTCCACTTCTCCAAGGGGGCAGAAAGACTACCCACACTGGGTTCCATTCTCAGGGTCAGGAGTGTGTTGGGTTCCTTACTGGTTAGGCCCAACTGGAACGGCACCACATCAAACAAATTGTCTCCCTTCAAGGCAACTGTTTGATTACGGAAGTTCAGAATAGCACTGTGTCTCTGGGACCAGGAATCACCCAGGATCAGGGGGTGAGGAAGCCCTTTCAAGATGATGGGGAACACTGGGTACAAGTTTCGCCCAATTTTCAGGGGCAATTTGGTTGCGCACCTGAAGCCCAAGTCATGGGAGCTGTTTCCTATGATTACTTTGACACTTTTGTTGGTGGCCTCCAGTCCAAGGTCCTTGGCAAGGGTGGCATTGATAAAAATCTTCTCTGCTCCGGTATCAATGAAGGCTCCAACAGTCTGGGACATTGTGGATGTTTTTGCTTCAACTTGGATAAATTTGTATAATTGAGTAGAGGTGTTTATTTGTGCCAAGGAAACTGAGGGGTTACTCTTCTTGGGGCAAGCCTTGGTGAGGTACCCGGGTTTGTGGCAATAGAAACACAAGCCTTCATGGTAGTGGCGCTGTAGTTCATTGGAGGACATTCCTGGTCTGCCGGGTGTTAGGGCTCGGCTCGTGCGCTGGGTGAAAGACAGGGTGCCTTCTTGGTTAAGGCTCAACACTCTGCACAAAAGGAGTAGTTCATCCAGGCCAAGAGTAGGGGGGTGGTGCTTGAGGAGCTCCTTCAGGGCAGGGCAGGCTTCTCAGCGGTACAGGATGGCCAATAGCTTGTCTTCAAGTTGGGTTCTGGCTTTCAATTTCAGGAACTTGTTGGTGTAAGCTTGCAGCAAGTGTGATCCTTGACAGATATCCAGTAAGCTGATCAGGGCGTGGTGGCAGGTGTCTTGGTCGTTGCCTGTGGCCATCAGTTCACTCTCAAATTGGGAGTAGTCTAGGCAGAACTTGACGTCCTCAGCGGTTGCTTTCCCAAACCAGTCCAGGGCATTGCCGGAGAGCATGAAGGCTACTCCAAGGACTTTCTTGGTTTTGTTGGAGTATGAGTTTGTGTTGGCTTGAAAATGGAGGTAGAGGACTGACATTGCTCTTCTGACTTCTTCTAGGGTGAGCTTCCCCATCTGGGGCATATCCACCCGGGTTGTGGTCTGGTTTACTATGATGTTCTGCACCCGCAAGTTTGGGGTCTTGGTCTTCTTGCCAGGTGGTGTGTCTTTCTGTTCAGGGTTGGTTTGGTGTCAGGTCACTGAGATGATCAGGTTGGTAGCTAACTTGTACACATATTAAGCTGAAATCAATAAAAGTAGCATACAAGATGCCCCAAGAGTTAACAACATCTTGGGGCCCAGGTTACCGTGTTTGAGATAGATTGCCATAATGTCAGGGATCCAACCTGTGAGGAGTTCCTGAGAACTTGCAGGTGGACGGCCCACGGGCCCAGCAGGGAGAGCTCACCACAGGATTGGGGCTAACTTTACAATATAAGATAACAATTTTCCAAGGACTGCCCAAGGTCCGCTCATAGGCACCATGGAATCAATCAATCCAGTGAGGGTGATATACATCACCCCAAATACTTAGGTGGAAGTGGATTCATCAGTGGCAACAGATTCTTGTGGGCAGTTGGGCTGTGGGATGTGGGGCAGCGTCATTGGAACCAAATATGTGGGCAGGAAGTTATACTTGTCTTGGAATAGCAGAGGGGGCCAGATAATTTTGGTGCCTTCTCTGTAAAGGACTTCTGTCTCTCTAGTTCTAGCTTCAGGGTTGTGGATTAGGATCTCCTCCAGAGTAAATGTCACAAGTGACAAACTCCTGTCAACTATGATAACCAAAAGGCCTCAACTATGGGAGTCAAACCCTGGCATCTTGTGGGCTGCCAGCCCACAGGGCCAGCCGCCTGCAGTTTTTGGGGTTTGAATCAGGATCAGATTTGACTTCAGAGAATCTCCTGAAGTTTGATGAGCCAAGTTTGCCTACAATGATGCCTCCCGCACTAGGGGTTTCTGTTAACCCAACCAATCAATGGGCTGGGTTAGCCACAGACCCCAGAATAACCCGGGCCACATCAGAAGAAGAAACAAAGATACCTTCCATGAGGAGCAGGCCACCCAGAGATGACCCGTCCCGTGACTTGGTTAAAGAATTGGAGTGCTCTAGTCGCAAGTCAGCCAATGAATTAACCCCTGCAATTGTTGCCACCAAGGACTGGGAGGACCAAGTAGATGGGGAAACCTGGGCCATGAAAATCTTTGAAAGTTTTGCCATGACAGATGGGCATACTTATACCCTGGGCCGCCAGGAAGATGCCCATTGCCATCCTTACAATAAAGTGACATGAACCTTTGGTTCAACCAGATCATACCATACTTGTTATTAGTTTTATTTCATCTTAAGTCTACTCCTTGCGGCCCCGTTCCCCGTGTTCACATACCCCTAGAAACCGCGGACCAGCTGCCCAAGCTTTACTGTCCACCAGGAGCTCCCTTTGGCCCAGTACATTTTACCGAGTACCCACCCAACCCAGTGTATTCAGAGTTTACCCTGGAGGAGATCCTTATCCATGACCCTGAAGCTAGAACCAGAGAGACTGAAACCGTGTACAGAGAAGGTGTCAAAATCACCATACCCCCTCTGCTATTCCGAGACAAGTATAACTTCCTGCCCGCATATTTGGTTCCAATGATGCTGCCCCACACCCCACGGCCCAACCGCCCGCAAGATTCTGTTGCCACTGATGAATCCACCTCCATCCAAATATTTGGAGTGATGTATATCACCCTCACTGGGTTGATTGATTCCATGGTGCCTACAAGCGGACCTTGGGCAATACTTGGAAAATTGTTATCTTATATTGTAAAGTTAGCCCTGATCCTGTGGTGGGCTCTCCCTTCTGGGCCCGTGGGCCGTCTGCCCACAAGTTCTCAGGAACCCCCCTCAGGTTGGATCCCTGACAGTAAACTCCAAATATGCCGGGTTGGGTGGGTACTCGGTAAAATGTACTGGGTCAAAGGGAGCTCCTGGTGGACGGTAAAGTTCGGGCAGCTGGTCCACGGTTTCTTGGGGTAGGTGAGCACAGGGAGCGGAGCTGCGGGAAGTAGACTGTAGATGAAGTAAAACTAATAACAAGTATGGTATGATCTGGTTGAACCAAAGGTTCATGTCACTTTATTGCAAGGATGGCAATGGGCATCTTCCTGGCGACCCAGGGTATAAGTATGCCCATCTGTCATGGTAAAACTTTCCCAAATTTTGTCAGCCCAGGTTTTCCTGATTACCAGGTCTTCCCAGTCTTTGATGGCATCAGTTGTGGGGGTTATTTCATTGGCTGCTTCAAACTGAGGAAGCTCAAATTCTCTAGTCAGGTTGTGGGATTGGCCGCTTCTGGGTAGCCCGCGTTCTATAGGAAAATTCTCTGTTTCCCCTTCTGTGCGGCCCAAGTTACTTTGGAATCAGTGGCTGGGCCTGCCTGTTGATTGGCTGTCTTAACAGGAACCCCCAGTGTGGAGAGTATTGGCATAGGTACATTTGGTTTGTCAAGCTTAAAAGGATTTTCCAAAGTCAAATCCTGTTCTGATTTGAGCCCAAAAAACTGCGGGCGGCTGGCCCTGCGGGCTGGCGGCCCGCAAGATGCCAGGGTTCAAGTTTCGTAGTTGGGGCTTTTTGATAAGCGTGGTTGATAAGAGTTTGTCACTTGTGACAGTTTTCCCGGTGAAATAGATAAATCTCCCCCTGGGAATTATTTCAAACTCTCCCAAAGTCCCAGGGAAGGCACTGAACCCAAAGAGGCACCCAACACTCGAATCAATAACAGAAGGATTCAAAGTCTTCTCACCCCAAAGCGGCCAGTGGCAAACCGCCAGTGCCAAGTGCCACACTGCCATCTGACACCCGATGCCAACCCATCCGAGTCCAGAAAATCTGACCAAGAAGTGAAGCCTGGCAGTGTGGGATAAATACCTGCCAGGCCGAGATCAACCCCCATCGTCATTTTTAAATAAAGGTTATGAGATATTGGTTTCCCCAACTATTGCCATATTTTATTCTTGCCATCTTCCAGTTAACCCCAAGATTGTCTGCCCCCCTGCCAACCCGCCAGCTACGTACCGCCCTCTGGGTGCTCCCTTTGGTCCCGTCTACTTCACGGAGTACCCCCTAAAGCCCAAGTACAGAGACTATACCGCTGACAACATACTAGCCCAGGGCCCCTTGGCTGGAATCACTGAGAGAACCAGATACAACTGAGAAGGCCCTTGGTACATTATCAAACCCGGCCTGTTCAGAGATAAATACAACTTCCTTCCTGCCTATCAAATAGACATGGAGCCACCCATCACCCCCAAGCCAATGCCCGCCAATGCCGCCGAACTCCCACTGGACCATACCAACAAGCTTTTTGGAATTGTATATATAACTCTCACAGGAGTAATAGATACTATTGTCCCCGCCGCCGGTCCGTGGTTGTGGTTGGGCAAGTCAATGTCCTACCTCATTAAGTTAGCACCAATCCTTTGGTGGGCCCTGCCCACCCAGTCCGCAACCCGCCAATTCCCAGACGCTAGCAAGCCGGCCATTCAGGGTTGGTTCCCTGACATTATGACGATCTATTTTAACACTGGTACTCTGAGCCCCAAGATGTTGATTATTCTTGGGGCATCTTGTATATTTTTTCTAATGATAATCACTTATTACACATTTATGATGACCAAAAACCTGATCTCTTCTGCGTGGAAGAACACAAACGTAACCACAGATGACCCCAAGAACTCCAACCCCACTGCCAAACCTGCCAAAAGACCCTCCTCTCAGGTTCAGAATGTGATAGTCAACCAATCCCTCACCAAAGTGGAGATGCCCCAGATGGGAAAACTCACTCTCAAAGAGGCCCGCTGCACCATGCCAGTGCTCTGACTACATTTTCAAGCCAATGCCCCGTTCTATTCCAGTGACACTGAAAAGTTACTGGGAGTAGCCGCCATGCTATTAGGAGACACCCTTGACTGGTTTGGCAAGGCCACTGCTGAAGATGTGGAATTTTGCCTAGACTATGCCAAGTTTGAAGCCAAACTGATGGCCACAGGGGAAGACTGCAATACCAGATACTATGCCCTGAACTCCTTGTTGGAAATCTGACAGGGTGCCCGCCCCATCCAAGCTTACATTGACAAATTCCTCAAGCTAAAGACTTGCACCCAACTGGAAGACAAACTGGCAGCCATCATCTTCTGAAAGGGAGTCAACCTAGCAATAAAGGACTTGTTGAAGCACCATCTGCCCACCCTCAGCCTAGACAATCTGGTCCCCCTGTGCAAGGGCCTTAGCATGAACCAAGAGAATTCTGGCTCCTCCCAGACCCGCCAAACCCAAGCACCAACCCCCAACAGAACAGGAATGACACCCAAAGATCTCCAACAACACTATTGCAAAGGACTCTGTTTCCACTGCCACGAGGCGGGCCACTTGACCAGAGCCTGCCCTAAGAAGAAAACTGCCCCAATCTCATTGGCGCAAATAAACACTTCTTCCCAGTCTTACAAATTCATCCAAGTGACCATAGAACTATTGGGAAACAAGCGCCAGATTGAAGCCTTTATTGATACAGGAGCTGATGAAAGTTTCATCAACGCCGGCCTGGCAAAGAAACTAGGCATGACAGCTTCAGAGTGTAGCCTACAATTGGTCATAGGAAACAGCTCTCTTGATACAGGCTATGAGTGTAAACAAGAACTCCTGTTGACAATTGGACATAATGTGTACCTGTTGTCCCTGATCCTCCTACCCGGACTGCCCCACCCCCTTATACTGGGCAACTTCTGGTCCAATAAACATGGCCTGATCCTGAACTACCCCAAACAAACCACCACATTGGACCAACCTGAATCTTGCAACACCGTCCCTTTTTGCATGAGCCATGGCCAAACCCCTACCAACAAACTCTTAACCATAAAGATAGAACCTAGTGTTGGGATACTACCCACGCCCCTACAGAAATGGGACCACGTGTTTAGTGAAGAGGCAGCCACCAAACTACCCAGTCATTCAATCTACGGCCACACCATAGACCTGCTGCCAGGGACTCAACCACACCACAGCCCCATCTACAGCTGTAACCACCGCAAGCAAGTGGCCTTGAAAGCATACCTCAAGGATATGACAAACAAAGGGTTCATACGGGTGTCAAAAGCCCCCTGCTTGTTGCCTATGCTGTTTGTAGGAAAAAAGACAGTGGGATGTGTCCTTGCGTAAATTTACAAAAGCTGAACAACATCACAGTGAAGAGCCACTATCCCATCCCCAATGCTGACAACCTCTGTGATGTACTGACTGGAGCCCAGGTGTACTCAAAAATTGACCTCTGAGATGTGTTCAACCAAATCTGAACCAAGGATGAAGACAAGTACAAGACTGCCTTTAAACCCTGATATGGGCTGTACAAGTACCTGGTGATGCCATTTGGCCTCTGCAACGCCCCCTGCACCTTCCAAAGGATGATCAACACTGTCCTGGGGGAATACCTTGACCGTTTTTGTGTGGCATATCTGGATGACATCCTCATCTACAGCAAGTCTCACAAGGAACACCTGCGCCACCTGGACCTCATATTAGAGAAACTCTTCCAAGACAATTTACACACTAAGCTCAAGAAGTGTGAGTTCTTCAGTTGAAAGTTGAATTCTTGGGATACATAGTGAAGACTGGTGGCTTTGCCATGGCACAAAACAAAGTAGAAGCAATAACTTCTTGGCCAGTGCCCAAAAGCAGAAAGGATGTGAGAAGTTTCTTGGGTCTGGAAAATTATTGCAGAGATTTCATCAAAAAAAATTCTCACATTACTCTTCCCCTGACCCGGCTTTGCTCTGACAAGGTCACCTTTGCCTGGACTCCGGAGTGTACCGCCGCTTTTGAGACCTTGAAACTCACCTTCACCTCCACCCCTGTCCTGGCCATGCCAGATCCCTCCAAGCCATTTGTACTGGAAACCGATGTGTCCAACTTTGCGGTGGGAGGATATTTCTTCAGGAAGGAGAGGATAGTATGCTACATCCTGTAGCATATTACTCCAAGAAGATGCTGCCTGCCAAAAGAAACTACCCAATCTACAACAAGGAGATGCTTGCAATAATGAAGACCCTGAAACATTGGCGCCGGTACCTATGTGGTGCTGAATTCCCAGTAAAAGTTTTAACTGACCACAAGAACTTGGTTTAATTCTTTAAACCCAGACAGCTGAAACAGAGACAGGCCAGATGGGCCTTAGAACTGGCCAACTACACCCTGACAATTGACTAAAAACCCGGGAAAGTCAACATAGTACCTGATGCACTGAGCAGAAGAGCAGATATGATCCCCACCACAGCTGAGACCAAGGACCACAACACCCATGTACTCCTTGGCCCCGCCAGCCTAGGCATCCAACTGATGTTTATGAAGATTGTGGCCCACAACCCTGACATAATTGAGGTGCAGAAACAAGATAAATACTCAGCAAAACTCATTGCCAACTTGACCTCAGACCCAGATAGCTGACACTACAAGAAGGGATTCTCATTGAAAGGAACTACCCTGCTGTTACACAACTGGATCTACATACCAGAAGGTGAAACAAGGACCAAAGTACTCATAGACTACCATGATTCAGAGATGGACGGCCATCCTGGCAGACTCAAGACAATCTGAGGAATCAAGAAGAATTATGCTTGGCCCCAACTGGACAAAGACGTGGCCGCCTATATCAAAGACTGTGAGATATGTGGAAGAACCAAACCCCGTAGATCCAAACCTGAAGGCCTGCTAAGACCACTAGACATACCCGCGGGGCCCTGGCAGTCTGTTTCAATGGATTATATTGTAGAATTGCCCCCTCCAATGTGTTTAACGCCATCCTGGTCATGGTAGATATGTTTACTAAGATATCCTATTTTGTCCCTACCACCACCCACTGCACCGCCGCAGAGACAGCTAGACATTTCCACGACCGCATCCTAACCCAACATGGCACTCTGGCGGAAATCATCACTGATAGAGGACCACAATTCACCTCCAACTACTGGGCTCAGGTGATGAAGGACTTGGAGGTAAAGCGCTGTGTATCAACCTCCTACCATCCACAGACCAACAGCCAGACTGAACAAGTGAACCAAATACTTGAACAGTACCTATGATGCTATGCCAACGCCAACCAAGATAACTGGGCCAAGATGCTATCCATGGCACAGTACACCTACAATAGCAAAGACCATGCATCTACTGGAATGTCCTCTTTCAAAGCCAACTACGGGTTTGACCCCTCATGGGACCCTAGTATTGGAAACAAGGAAACCAACCTGTCTGGACGCGCCTGGATTGAACAGATCCATAACACCTAAACTATATGCCTAGCAAACCTGAATTGAGCTGTACAGACATACAAGGCCTTTGCTGATCAAAAATGGACCCCTGGTAAACCCCTCCAAGTTGGATATGAGGACTATTTTGATTCCTGTAACGTGCCCCTGCATGTGCCTTGCAGAAAACTAGCTCACAGAAGAAGTGGATCACACAAGATCACCAAGCTCATTGGAGAAGTAGCCTTCAAGTTAGACCTACCCCCCACATGGAAGATCCATAACATTTTCCACCGTGCCCTGTTGTTCAAAAAAGACGGAAACTCCTTATCCCACCAGAAGATCATGTCAAGCCCCCCACCAATCCAGAAGGACCACTCAATTGAGTACAAAGTTGAATACATCCACAGCAACCAAATCCACTACAAGACTCCCCAGTACTACGTCAAGTGGGCAGGCTACCCCCCGGAAGAAAGCACCTGGGAACCCTTGAGCAATCTAACCAATGCCAAACAGGCCATCCGACAATACCTTGAGAAGAAGGCCCAAAAAGGGGGGATTTTGGGGGAAGAAGGGGATTGTCACAAATGACATTTCAATACTTGTATTGAAAACTCAAGAGTTGAGCCCCAGTTCCCAAAAGACGGATCAAACCCTCCAGGACAGTCCAGGAACTGCCAACCCTTTAAGTCACAGGCTCAAATTAATGAATTACTCCGCAACCCGCCGGCCTACTACAGAGAATTCCCTGAATAGTTGCCAGTCTGCCGTCAAACTGGTGCCAATGAAGACCCATATCTGCAAAGGAGATGTGACCTGGCTAACAGAGGTTGGTGAAGGACCCACTGCCAACCTGCCAAACGCCAATACTGGAGTTTTGAAACCAACATTGGAAATCCTGGAATCAAACCCTGACCCTCCAAAGACTACTAAAGTCACACAAAGTGGACAGGAGACCGCCCACTTGTTAAATTGCAAACCCAAGTTAACTAGTTACTCCAAGACCTGCCAGCCTCCCAAAGACAATTCCCCAAATGTTCATCAGATTGATGCCAACCTTGAGCCACCAAAGACCTGAACCTATGCAGAGGTTGCAGCTTGCCTTAAGGAGGTTAAAACAAAACCTATTTTTAACTCTGCCAATGACCACCAGCAACTGCCAGTCTCCCGCCCAAAGGGATAGTACAATTGGACTACTCATGTGACATAGTGAACAGTGGCGTCAGAACGAAGCATTGCCATTTCTATTTTCCAGAGCAGGCACAACCTGGATCTGCCGCCCTTGAGACTCCAAGCCAAGACCCATGTCCTGCCAGCACCTTGTCTGCAAACCTGAACCCTGCGAAAATCAAAGAAGCAAAGTCCCATGGTATAAAAACCCTGGTGGTACGGTGAAGACCCCATCATCATTTTTGATAATAAAGTTTTATAAACCTTTGGTTCAAACAAATCTTACCATATCTAGTCTTAGTGATTCTTCCATCTTAATTCCAGTCAAGTAGACCACCAGGCCGCCGCCCCCTCCCGAGCCCAATCTGCCAAATTGCATCAGGCATTATACCACTCCCGGGAGCTCCCTTTGGACCTGTGCACTTTACCGAGTACCCCCCCCCAACCCGGCCTATTCAGAGTATAACTTGGAAACCATCCTCATCGCCAACCCCCTGGCCAGGACCAGAGAAACCAAATACATAGGGCGCAAAGAAAAGTGGTACAAAAGGCCGCCAAGATTGTTCAAAGACAAGTACAATCATCTGCCAGCGTACTTTGTTCCTATGACTCCGCCATTAACCCCAAGACTGGACCGCCCCTTGGAACCCACTGCTGCTGAGACCACCTCTACCCAACTGTTTGGAGTACTCTATATTACTTTGACAGGATTGGTGGATTCTGTGGTCCCCAACTCCGGACCCTGGTCCTTGCTTGGGCAATCCTTATCTTATATTATCAAGTTAGCACCCATTCTATGGTGGGCCCTACCTGCCGGCTTGACCGCCCCTCACCCTGAGCCGCCCAATGCCTCTACCTATGACTGGCTTCCTGACAGGGATGATGTCAGGAATGACAATTTGGATGCTACTAAATCTCAAAATACAGAACCAGAGTCAAACCCTGGACAAAACCCTTTGCAGACCACCAGACTCATAGGCTGGGAACACGGCAACCCGCTACTAATTAAAAAAGTTGCTACCAGCCTGCCAGGACCCAAACCCTTAGCTGTCCCGCAGGATTCTGCAAGCAAACCGCCAGTGCAAGATGCCAAGAATTCCCCTTAGGTGCCAACACCTGACATCAGTGGTTTGCCCAGTAAAATAGACAAATCTCTCCCTGGAAATTATTCCGAACTCTCCCAAAGTTCCGGGAAAGGCACTGAACCCAAAGAGGCAATCAACACTCAAATCAATAAACAGAAGGATTTGAAGTTTTCTCACCCCAAAGCGGCCAGTGGTAAACCGCTAGTGCCGAGTGCCACACTGCCATCTGAGACACCCAATGCCAACCTGCCCGAGTCCAGAAAACCTAACCAAGAAGTGAAGCCTGGCAGTGTGGGATAAATACTTGCCAGGCCAAGACCAAAACCCCATTGTCATTTTTAAATAAAGGTTATGAGATATTAGTTTCCCCAATTATTGCCGTATTTTATCCTTGTAATCTGCCAGCTTGCTCAAAAATCATCTGACCCCCCTGCCAACCCTCCAGCTACGTACCGCCCTCCGGGTGCTCCCTTTGGTCCCGTCTACTTCACGGAGTACCCCCTAAAGCCCTAGTACAGAGACTATACCGCCGACAACATACTAGCCCGGGACCCCTTGGCTGGAATCACTGAGAGAACCAGATACAACCGAGAAGGCCCTTGGTACATTACCAAACCTGGCCTGTTCAGAGATAAATACAACTTCCTCCCTGCCTACCAAATAGACATGGAGCCACCCATCACCCCCAAGCCCATGCCCGCCAATGCCGCCGAACTCCCACTGGACCATACCAACAAGCTTTTCGGAATCGTATATATAACTCTCACAGGAGTAATAGATACTATTGTCCCCGCCGCTGGTCTGTGGTTGTGGTTGGGCAAGTCAATGTCCTACCTCATTAAGTTAGCACCAATCCTTTGGTGGGCCCTGCCCACCCAGTCCACAACCCGCCAGTTCCCAGACGCTAGCGAGCTGGCCAGTCAGGGTTGGTTCCCTGACACTTGAGGTGTTCCAAGTGATTGGTAAAGGTAGCGCTGAACACAGTGATATCATCAAGGTATACAAAGACACAAGAGAGCTTTAGGTCTTGTAGGATGGAGTCCATAGCCTGTTGAAATGTGGCAGGGGCATTGCAGAGCCCTTGGGGCATACAAGTGGGTTCAAAAAGGCCTTCTGAGGTGATAAGTGCAGCCTTTTCTCTGTCTTAAGGAGATAAGTCAACTTGCCAGTATCCAGAGGCTAGATCCATGGCTGAGAAAAACTTAGAACCACCCAGTTGTCTGAGAGCATCATCAATTCTGGGCAAGGGGTATGAGTCTTTCTTAGTGAGGAAGTTCAGGCGGTGATAGTCCATTACAATGTGATGTCCTCCATCCTTTTTCTTGAGGATCAGTAACAGAAAAGCCCAAGGACTTTGGGAAGGAGCCAGTAACCCAGCGTCTAGTAGTTGTTTGAGTTTTTTAGACACTTGAGCATTCTCCACCCTACTACAGTGGTATGGTTTGGCATAAAAAGGGGGTGCATCTCCAGTATCAATCTGATGGATGACTCCTTTATCCAGTCCATAGTCCGTAGGTCCAGAGGCAAAGATGTTGCTAAACTGATTGAGCAGGTCCAACATGTCTTTTTGTTGGATAGGAGACAATTGGGGGAAATCAGCAGCATTGAAAAAGGAGAGAACTTGCATATTGTCTTCAGGTAGATTGAAATCACTGAAGGTCCCAAAGAGGTAGAGGGAGGATACTTGCTCTGCTCTCAGTATACGACCATGCCCTACAATCTGGCCTCGGGTCACCTGTATGGGCAGGGCTGTCAGGTTGGCAAGCAGCAATTATATGGGCTCTTTGTGGGTTTGATCTAGAATTCCGGGACACAGGTGGGGCTCCTTATGGCTTAGGAATTCAGGTGAGTAGAGTTCCAAGAACAATTTTTCATGTAGTTTGTAAGAAATCTGGGAATTAATCACCACTTGAGAGCCTGGGGGATGGTGATAGTGGCTGGCGCTAGCAGAGGTACCCCCTCTTCTGCAGGGCAGGAAGGAGAAGGGGCACACATGTTGGAGGAGTGAGTCCTATACTTGAGTGAGAAGATACCCATAGGGTACTCAAGCACGCATGTTTTAAGACCTTTTCCTGGAAGGCATGGAGGTTCCTCAAAAATCAAAGAGACTTCATATCCCAAGAGCAAAAGGTATCTATCCCGTAAGTTTACAATCCCATTATATTCTTGGAGGAATTGAGTACCAACCAAGAGGTTGTAGCTTTTGTTCTCAAGGACTACAGCGGGAGAAGCAATGAGGAGTTTCCCAAACCTCATGGATAGAGCAAAGTAGGCACCAATGGTCAGTGTTTGTGCCATGCCAGCTGTACCATACAACTGAGTGTAGTTGAGGTCAGGGGCCAGCTTAAGTTTCTTCATTAGTTTTGAAGATACTACGTTGACTGGAGAGCCCGTGTCCAAGATGGCTTTGATTTTAACATTTTGGATTGATACTTCCACACGGGCTGTATCTTTCCCAAAGGGAGACAAGACTGCCAACACATCTTGTGCAGCCTCTAGCTCCTTTTCTCATTTAGCTAAAATGCACCATAACACAGAAATCTCCTTATACATAGTCTGTAGTGGGAGAGATACAGTTACGTTTTGGAATAGGGCTTTGGCTAGCTTGGCTGCTTCCTCAGAAGAATCAACCAAGATGGGAGGTCAATGGGTTTGAGCTAGGTAAGGGCGAGCTACATGGCTTTAGCTTCACTTGCAGGTACTTGAAAAGTGGTGGTGGTCTTCCCAGAGTGAAGCTTGTAAGGGACAGAGATAGTTTCTGGAACAGCCAGAACAGAATAGCCATAACTATCAGAATCTTTGGGGTCTGAATCAGTGGAGATATTGTGAAATAGATGAAGGATAGTTGGGCCAGAGAAAGACAGAGCTTCCTTATCAGAAGGAGGATCAGGGAGAGATTGGTCAGCAGAGAGCGTCTCCATTTCTAAGCTAACCTCTCTTTTCCTGCCTGTTCCTTGGGGTCACAACCTTCCACTTGGGGATTAGTGCAAGTACGTGAGTGGTGCCCTATTTGGCCACAGTTATGACAACCTTGCCTCTTAGCCTGTCCACCAGCACCCAGGGTCATTATGTGCAGCGTACAAGAGGTAGTCCCAGTATTACTGGCTTTATTTTCATGTACTACCGTACTTTCATGAGTCAAATGCATGTCTTGCAAGAGCATCTTAATACTCTTCATGGAAGTGAGCAAAGCCTTGTGTGCCTTAAAGTGTAGGCATAGAAGCTGGTTCACTTTCAAAGCATTTGAACAAGCCGTGTAGACTTTCTGGGAAGTTAACTTTCAACTTGTTTTAATTGCTGGCCTTCAATGTAGAAACAATCTGCAAACTCAGCCAGGGTTTCCTTGGGCTTAAAGGTGGTGTGCATAAATGCATCTTTCTTGACCTCCAAGCTGAGATCTCCTCCAAACTTCTCAATAAGAAGGTGCTTCATGTCCTCCCAAGTGACAATAGAGAGGAGCTTGGGGGCCACTACTTCTTGGCATGTGGGATGGAGACAGGTGAGTATATGTTCCTTTTTGAGTTCATCAGTAGCCCTACACATTGCAGTCTTGTAAATTGTTAGAAAGGCAGCAATGTTAGAGGTTTTAGGATTGAATATCTGCTTGAAGGTTGGTTTGTAGGTGGGGTCAATGGACGTGGACTGACTGTTTGCACCAGGGTTGAGGACGTTAATATGAGATTTGCCTTCAAACTTGGATTCAGCAGCTGGTTGTCTAGCCCAGAGGAGTTGAAGGCTTTCCTCTAGGGTATCCAAGGTAGAGCTGTTCTGCCCACTAATGTATCTAGCAGTGGCGGCAGCAGTTCCAAATTTGGCAATCTTAATTTGTTGTACTGCCAAGGTGCCAGCAATCCCATTGAGGCGGGTGGTCAGGGAAGTGGTCTGAGCAACCAAGGGGACAACTTGTCCATTTAGTGTCTCAGTAAAGAAGAAGAGGTTTTGTACCTCCTCTTTCAATGCATCTTGCCTATCAGCTACATCATTTGTTACTTCTGCAAGCTGATCTAGTGCACGTGCGCAGTTGACCCGGGGTTGGCCTTCCAAACCAGGGCAGCAACCATTGTTGCCATGAGCGAGAGTATTGGCAACTTCACCTTCCTCTTCATCTTCAGATTCAGATGACAAGTCTTCAGAATTAGAGAGGCTTTGCCTCAAATACTCAATTTCTTCTTGCAAATAGCCACTTGATCAGAGAGCAAGGCAATGCAAGGTTCAGGCATAGGTTCAACTGGAGGGGGGTTCTGAACAGAAGATTGACATTGAGTGGTAGCCTTGAGCTCTGCTATGGCTTCCCATACCTTGGTTTCAAAATCAAATGGGCCTCAACAAAAGGAGCGGGAGGAGTCACCTCAATAGACGCTACTCTATCATCCACATAATTTTGTACTTGATATAGAGTGTTGCCTAGTGCAGCCTTATCCAGACCATATCAATGCTGCAGATGGCGGCCCCAAGTATTAACATGAGCTCCCACCAATTCAAGTTGCAAATTGACATGCTCCCTGAATTGGTTAAGTTCACTAACCAGAGTCTCAAAATCTTGGTGATGATTTATCAGAAAGGCCTCAATTTGCTCATGCCACACTGCCTGATGCTCATCCAATTTGCACAGTTGATCCTTGATGTATCCAGGGAGCAAGGAACAAAGAAAATTCAGGGAGGAGGTTAAGTACTTCTGAGAAGCCAGTAAGTTGTGCTGTTTATTGGAAATACACGCAAAGAAACTGTGGGACCATTCTTGATATGCCATATTCTGAGCATGGTTGTTTGAGACAGCGGTGGCTACAGCATTTAATAGTTGATTCTGGGATCCTTATGCAAGTTGATGGTGAACCAAGGCGGGTTGAATAAACTGGTTGACCAACACACCAATTGTATCCATGGATTCCATCAACGCAGTTTGAGACCAAAACCAAAAAAAAGGAGTACAGGTCTTTGGAAGCGTACCCGGGACAGAGACCAGGGATAGTTTGCATTGCCACAGTATCAGAGTGGAGAAGAGAGCAAGCGGCAGCACGAGCTTGCTTGTAATTGGGAGAGAATGTCATGCCCTGCTCCGAAGGGCAGGCTCTTTAAGTTTATCATATTTATTATTTTCATTTGGTTAATCTTTCATTATTTTAATATTTGAAATTTTAAATTGAAAGTTAATATTTAAGTATTCTAAATTTATTACCTTGTTTTTTCAATGCCATTTGTGTTCAAATTGTTGTTGTTGTTCACTCTGTTGTTTGCTCTTACTTTTATATATATATCTACTTTAAAGTTAGATTATTTCACTATTACTTACCTTTCAAAACCCCTGCTTGCGTTGTTGTCGCTCCCCCAGTTATATGTTGTTGATCTGAGGGTTTACTGGGTTTCTGTTTCCTCTTTTCCTCCAGGCTCTTGCTCAACTTTATCCAGTTTCTCTTGTTCTTGGCTGTTGTTCCTCTATGCCAATCATTTTTAACTGAATGAGAATTAAGTATAAATAAAGAGCTTGTGAAGAGTAGGCTTTAAGCCAAAATTCTAAGTGATTTCTTCCCTTCAAACTTCTACTATTTTTAACTTCAGATTTGTAATTTTAAGAATTTTGTTTTTTTTAATTCATCTTTTTTTAATTTAGCTTTCCCTTTTCTTAAATCCAATGGAACTTATAAAACAACAAGCCTTAAGTTTGTGTATCTCTTTTTTTCCCTTAAAGAATCTTTCAATAGTTATATGTATCAATTTGCCAATGGTAAATATCCTAATATTGATATTCCCTTAGTTACAAATTGTTCACTATTGAACACTTTATTTTATCTTCTTTGCTTAGGGTTTTTACACTATATTACTCCATTTGTGACACAAGATAGGTTTTTAGCAGGTTTCTGTAAGATTATCTTACAGACAGTTCCTATGTTCTTATATCTTTTAAAATTGAATCCTAATGCCTTGCATGCTTTAGTCTATAATCTTGCACCATTATGGGCAAGACCTTACAGAGAAAGCTGGAAGGGGGCCCACACAGGCCCGGGAGACAGAACCAATACCATAGGAGTTGAGGGGGCATCAGTGATGTCTTCTTCTAGAGGGGGACTAGAAACTTTAGGTTGTTCAGGTACTTCAGAAACAAAGGGAGAAAGACCAGAGAATGTGCGTGGGAACAGGGTAACCAAGGGGCTTGCAGCCCCTGTAGTGAGCACAATTTTGTTGTGTTTGGCTCCTGGGGACAACATCCAGGAGGACACGTCAGGAAATCTTTATTACAAAAGATGTGAGGTTTGAAGCTAGCCTTTGGTTAGCCTTAAGGGCAAAATTAAGGACACATACCTTAATTTCCTGGAATACAAGATGAGGTATTCCTTTTGGCAAAAAGGAAAGCAAAAGCTTAAAGATTATTAAAGCCAACACAAATGTGGATAAACTTGTCTTTATTAGGAGAAATGACTTTACTTAAATAGTAGACAAGGGACGGTGATCACTCATTAGGTAGACAGAGTGGCAGAAGGGGTCACATTGGGATGAGGTCATACCAGGATCAGTCAAGGGCAGGTATGATATTCTGGAATGGGTGAATATTGAACCAGACCCATTTGCAGAAGGGGAGGAATTCCTGAAATTGAAAGCAAAACTGACCAAATCTTTGCACATATCATTATTTAAAGGCCATATCAAAATAGCATTAATGGTGTGATTTACCACAATCATTGTCTGGTCATCTAGCTGGATTTTGAAACTCAATTTGACTTCTGCATTTGGCTTCAGGCCACTGGGAAGTTGGGTTGTGGGTCACAAACCTGCTTACTTGAAAACTTGCTGAGGGATTGACCCTGTTGTTTTGATATTAGTAGTATAGAACATGCTTTTTAAAAACTTATTAAAGTTCAATATTTATAGATTTTGTGATATTTTACATCATTAAAATTATTCAGTATGTAAAATCAAAAGTGATTAAACAAACATTAATATCAAAGTCATATTCAAAAAAGCACTGAAATATGAGTAACATTAGGGAAATTCATGCTTAAAGCACAAATAAATATCAATCAAAACATATATATCCTAGATTTATTATTTTTTATCTTAAAAATGTTACTTAACCCTCACTAATAGTGCATATCTATCCATATAAATCTGTCAAAACTGCAGGCTCGACCCGCCAGCAAGGTTCCAACCAAGCGGGTTTGTGACCCGCAATCCAAATATCCAGTCACCCGAAGCCAGACTAGGAAGTCAACTCGAATTACCAAATCCAACAACATGAACAGATGATGATCCTTTACGGTGGATACCTTGTTTTGGCGCTTGACTCACTACCAGGATCAAGCCACCCCCTTCTTCCATCCAGCCGTGTGATCACCAATCATGTTCCTGTTATACTTGATTCACATGAACTATATGATCACTATCTCTCAATAAAGATTATTATCTAGCTTCTAAATATTTTTCCCCCGTGTAACTCTGCTAAAACAGCACAGTTACGACATTGGTAGAACAGGTAGGTTCTCCATCCTACCTTATCTTGAAAAATTCTGCCTGTTGCCCGCAAACGCTGCGGCCAACAAATCCTCAACAGAATCATGTCTGGCCTCCCGCCCAACTGGACTCTGTATACTCCTGGTACCAAGACAACCCGCTGGTTTTGTCCTATACCAAAACACGGTGATCCCGCTACCCGCCTTCAACGCCTTGTCTGTGCAAGGTTCCTTTCAGGCACCCTCCTTGATGCTGCGACCAGCTGAGGAAACCACTATGCCCGCCTATGTAGCGCAAAGGCTTTGAAGCACTGCCTTGGAACCCTTTGCTGGGGCCAACAACAACAACGCCACCGCATGGATCCAGTCCACCCAGAGCAAACTGACCCAGATTGTAAGGTCTCATAGTTTGGGGAGGATGGAGTAGACCAAAGCTTTAATACCGTTTATATTTATGTTGGTCAAATACAAAAAAGTAGGTAAGGTTTGTAGTAACAACTGGACTAGGGCTCCTAGAAGCTTGTAGGAGGTAAAATAAGGGCTGAGGCAATTGATTAATCCTAAGAAAATAAAATAGAACCCAGTCTTAATGACTGAGGACTTGGTCAAAAAATCAATTTCTAAGTCAGGGAATTGCTCACCACTAGTTGGAGGGTTAAAACTAGCAATAATCAAATTGTGTGTATTATTATAGAAACTACCTAACTGATGAAATAGAAAATCAAAAGGAATCATAAGGTTGAAAAATAAGTTAAACTAAATTAGAAAAGAAACACAAGCCACAAAACCTAACAAGTACCTTTTTGAGGTGCAAGTCAAACAGTCTCAACTTACTGTTAAGATTGAAAACCAAGCCTTTTTATTTTACTTGGTAGTGAGGTGCAGAATTGAGGTGAATGAGTTTAACCAAGATTGGTTAGTGGAAATAGTGTAGCAAAACAAAACAGAAGCACATGTTTCTTGTGGTTTAAACTTAAAAAGTTAAGACCAAAGTAAAGGAGATAAAGCAGGGGACAGATGTTGCTTGGCAGAGTTTGAAAAGCAAAAGCAAAAAGCAGAAGAGCGGGAAAACCTGGTCCAAAGATGCTGGCGTAAGCGGCAGGAGCAAAAAGGTATTCTGCTTTCGGACTTAATGATTTTAACTAATGTTTAGGTCCGTGGTTTGAAAATTGTCCAGGAGGAAAACAAGGTAAGCTTCAAAACTTAAGACTAACTGTAAACTAGATGAAATATTGTTGGTCAAAGAGGGGTAAGAGTGAGGGAATATTTCTGAATAAAAAAATGAGCCAAAAATAACCCAATGCTTCAAAAATAATAATGGAGTTCAAAAGTAGAATACTAGCAGCTAAAAATTAAAAGGAGAATCCTGACACAGATGGAATGCCCACAGCAATTCTGGATCACAGAGATTTCCATTTGCCTGACCCATGATGCTGGCACCTGGTGTGACAAATGGCAAGAAGAGCACACTGACAAGAACTGGGATACCTTTAAGCAGGACTTCCTGGCAAGGTTTGTACTTAAAGACACAACACTCATGATCATATGCCAAGTAAAGAACCTGACCCAGACAGGCACTGTTAAAGAACTCACCCGCGCTTATGAGGAACTCCGCCTTTGCGCCCCTTCCAACATGGCCTTTGACACCCCAGCCACACACCTCATGTACTACAACGCTCTTAAGCTGCACATAATGAGACATGTGAACCTGGATCAGGTAACCAACCTGCAAAGCCTGTACCGCAAAGCGGAAAAAGCGGAGCAAACATCCAACGCTCTGCACAAAGCACAGACTGGGAAACAAGAAAGACCCAAGGATTCACATCCAAACGGGCGCGCTACCCGACCACCTTCTGGGGGTAACGGAAACAACGCCAATCACAAACCCATGGGCTCAAATGGGCATGAAAATGGAAACAATGGTCAGTCAAATTGCACCCATTTCCGTATCACCGCCACACAAGGCAACCAAGATGAGGGAAAAGGCCAGGGAGAGCACTAAGCAAGCCAAGCTCTCCCCACGCAACTCCTGACTTGCCCAACAATGAATACTGCCCCAAGGACGTAGACCAATGCCCAATGATCCAAAAGCCCTCGGAGGACCTGGTACTATACACCATCGCCAGACATCCCAATAAATTGATGTCTTACTCTTTCCACTTTCACAGTTACACAGGCTCAGCACTCCTGGACTTGGGCGCAGACCAAACCCTAGTCAACAGTAGCTTTGTGGATAAATTCAAGCTGGCCACTAATCCTTTGCAGATTAAAAATGTGGTCCTGGCTGATGAACACCCCATTGCTGTGACAAAGGAAACTGCCCTCTTCTCTGTCATGCTTGAGAACCTGCACTCCACCATCCAAAGTCCTGTCATTGATTTCCCTAAGTTTGACATTGTACTGGGACTAGACTGGTTACAGAAAAACAACCCTCATGTAGATTGGGCAACCTCAGTGTTGACCATCAAGCGTGAAGGCGTCAACCACCAGATCTACCCTGACTCAGTGGACCAACTCCTACGTGACCACGTCTTTCTACGTATCACTGAGACCTTGGATGAGAAGGAAAATCTGAAGGCAATTAACTGGGACTCCTGCCAGTATGAGGTCATACACTTCAAGGACCACCAGGATACCTCCACGCCCCAGGACCGCAACATTGTGGCCCACCATCCAGAAATCTTTAAGGAAGTGTTACCCAGGCTGCCCCCTGAGAAACACATTCAACACTCCATCCAACTCAAGGGGGCTGTACCCAAGGCACACCCCATCTACAGACTGATTCCAACCAAGGACAACACCCTGTGCGCCTATCTCAAGGAGGCACTAGAAAAAGGACTTATCCGCCCCTCACAGTCTCCCTTTGGGGCCGCTGTATTCTTTGTGGCTAAAAAGGATGGTACCTTACGCCTGGTCACAGACTACTGTGCCTGAAACAAAGTCACCATTAAGAATTGTTACCCATTACCACTGATTGACAACCTTTTTGACGCCTTGGAAGGAGCCACTGTCTTCTCCAAGATTGATCTAACCGCAGGCTACAACCAGATTTGTATCAAGGAGGAAGACATCCCCAAAACAGCCTTCCGCACAAAGTACAGTTCCTACAAATATGTGGTACTCAACTTTGGCATGACCAATGCCCCGTCCACCTTTGTAACCTTCATGAATGAAGTGTTTGCGCCACACATAGGCAAACATGCCCTAGTGTACCTGGACAATATTATCATCTACAGCCCCTTGGTGGAACAGCACCACAAAGACCTGAAGGAAGTCTTTGCGACCTTGGCACAACACAAACTGTTGGCCAAGCCCTCCAAGTGCCAGTTCTTCCGGGAGCAACTACCCTTTTTGGGACACATAGTCTCAAAAGACGGCATCAAACCCGACAGTCAAAAGATACAGGTCATCTGCAAGATGCCACCCCCAAGAACAAGTCAGAACTTCATACCTTCTTAGGGATGGTAGCCTATGTATGGTGCTTCACACCCAACTGTGGCGTCTTGACCGCCCCCTTGTCCGCCATAACAGGCGCCAAGTCTAAGTTTGTATGAACTCCCAACGCGACCTCTGTTTTAGACGCCTCAAAGAGAAGCTCACAACAGCTCTCATCCTGCAGTACCCCAAACGTGACGGAAAATACCAGATGAAAACTGACGCCTCAGATACATCCATTGGGGGAGTACTACAAATTAAGAATAGTGACAGTGACTTCCTGCCCGTAGCCTACAAATTGCACAAACTGACAGATGGCAAGTGCTGATACCCTATCCACAACAAGGAACTGCTGGCCATTGTACACTGCCTAGTCAAATGGCGCTGCTACCTAGAACAACAGAAAGAATCCCCCCAGGCACAAACAACATCACCAAAAAAACAGTCATCAATAATGAGCACCTCTTTGCTGACGTATATGGGATCCTTCACAGAAAAATGACAGATGGCATGACCATTTCCTACATCCCCACACACCAGCAAGTTGAGATCATTCTCTGCTACCACAGAGATCTTGGACATACTAAGAGCCAAAATATATACAAGTTCCTAAAGCATAAAGCCTGGTGGCCAACTTTATACCGCGATGTCCAAGAAGTGTTAGAACAGTGCGAAGTTTGCAAAAAGTTTGCTAAAAGCAAAACCCTCCCTAAGTCTGTACTCCCCATTCAGACCCAACTACCATTCAAAGTATGGGCTCTGGACATTGTGGGCCCCATGCCAAGAAAGCACACACAACAAAAAATACATCATCACAGCCATTGACTTTGCAACAAGGTGGCCAGTAGCCCAAGCAGTGAAGACACACACCGGCAACAATGTTCAACAATTTATTGGCAAAGAAATAATTAGCAGGTTCAGAAAGCCAGAACTCCTGATAACCAATGGAGACAAAGAATTGACCTCCGAAGACACCAATGTGCACCTCACCAAGAATGGGGTCAAACACACCGTCACAACACTATACCACCCACAGGCCAATGGACGCGTAGAGCGGCTCAATGGTAGCCTCATGCAAGCCTTGGCCAAACTCACTTCTGGGAGACCTGAAGACTGGTATAAGCAGCTACCAACTGCATTACTTGTGTGCCAAACCCAAGTGAACAGATCCATCAGAAAAAGCCCATTTGAACTCGTATACAGCACACAGCCAAATAACATTCAAGCATTGACAGGACTAATTTGGAAATTCCAAGTCAAGTCCCCCCTCGCTTGGACCCTCAAGTAGTAAAGGCCAACAGCAAGCAAACAGCCAAAGAAAAGGAACACCTACAAAAGACATTTGTTCCCATCTGCAATAGAGATGAAGTCAGGGACAAAGTATGGGTCATGAACGTGGACAGGAGCAAGTTGCAACCTGAAAAAAGTAGGGCCAGCAATCATTCTAAAGGTAAACGACAATAACACTTACCTCATGCAAGGGCTTGGAAAACACAAGCAATCTAGACTCTACATCATGATCGCCTACGACCCTGCAAAGCAAGACAGAAACAACAAGAAACCTCCCTGCCCGCCACCGAACAACAACTGGTTCAATATGGTGCTCGGGCCCCTGACGACCTCCCTAACGACGGACCCCCAGAGGAGGCCGACCTTCAGCCGGAGGATGTCAAAACCGCAGGCTTGACCCGCCAGCAAGGTTCCAACCAAGCGGGTTTGTGACCCGCAATCCAAATATCCGGTCACCCGAAGCCAGACTAGGAAGTCAACTCAAATTACCAAATCCAAAAACATGAAAAGACGATGCTCCTTTATGGTGGATACCTCGTTTTTGGTGCTTGACTCACTACCAGGATCAAGCCACCCCCTTCTTCCATCCAGCCGTGTGATCACCAATCATGTTCCTGTTATACTTGATTCACATGAACTATATGATCACTATCTCTCAATAAAGATTATTATCTAGCTTCTAAATATTTTTCCCCGTGTAACTCTGCTAAAACAGCACAGTTACGACAAATCAAACTTTCTAAATCAACTTAAGAATGTAACCTTATTTGTTATAGAACCCATAAAAATATATAAATGAGATTATGTATTTTATCACTCTTATTCTTAGTAAAAGAACACATAGATGTTACAAAGAAAGCGTTTTATTACAGTCGGCAAAGATATAAATATCTTTTTAAGCACTGCGTACTCTGGCAAAGTTTAGAAAACGTGATTATGTATGCTATATAGGAAATACCAACACCTTTTTCCCTGAAGCTTAATATTTTAGTTTCAAAATTACATCCAAAAACTCTTTTTATTCTCCAAAGCCTTGGTTACTTACAACAAGCTACAATTTTAAAAGGCTCTGGGATCATGATATATGAATGAAAATTGTGTACTCATACTAAAAAGGATACAAAAAATAATTATATTAAAAAGATAATTTTTAAAAGCAAGACAAGAAAAAATAAAAAATACAAGAAATTCATTTTAACAAACAAAATTATAAAAAATCACAGAATTATTTTTTAAGAAATGCAAAAGAACTAATTCCTCACGAAAAAGAAAACAAATTAAAAAGGAAACTAAATGTATGGATTTATAAAGAAAGTTGATTTCATATTTAAAATTTTAAAAGCGGATCCCGAATGATAGAATTATAAAAAATCATGTGTAATATTAGTAGTTAAAATAAATTATATAAATATAAAGAAGGGTTATTTTAAAGTTAAAACTAATTTACAAGACTCTTAAAGAAAAATGACCTTTTTTGGCCCCCATAAATATTTTATGTATATCGAAATCTAGATTAAAGAGGGAATTAGTCGGAAAGATAAATATTAATAGATATTGTTTTGATAAACAATGAGTGTTTCTTATAAGGAATTACATTTACATTAATATTAGCTTGATAAAGAAACAAATTTATTTGTAAAAGTTGCTTTAATTAAAAGTAGCAAAAGTAAATCGTAACTTTCTAACAAAAAAGCTTATCTCGATTATTTTATATTCCGAAAATATAGAAAAAATATTTTGAAATTAAAAAAATGTATGAAGAGAACCTGTTTTGTATGATAATCAAAAAAAAATTTGAGTGTTGAACATTTTTATTTTTACTTTTAATGGGTTTTATAATAATCATAAGAATAAATGTAATTTAAAATTATTTGTAGAATTTACATTAAATCATCAAATATTTTTATTTTGGAGTATTATCTAAAGTTATTAAATAAAAGAAAAATAAACGTAAAAAAACTTTTATTAAAATATAAGATGTGCTTAAAATACTTTTTGAAATAAAATTAATAAATTTACCAATTGCACTTATTATGATGTTTTCAATTTTTTGAGATGTAAGAAAATAGAATCTATTTATAAAAATATTAACTTGGATTTTTATTTTGAATTTGAATCTTTCATCTTTAATTATAATAAAAAAGAATACACACAAAAGGATCACGTAATCCTTTAATAAAAAAGGGTTAAAGTGAAAAGTAGGGCTGAAATTTGAAGCCTGATGTGGGGGAAATACTTAAAACTGAAAAGGCTTTAAAGTAGCAATTTTCTTAAAAGGGAGGAAAATACCTGTTAAAATTATTTTTAAACAACGGGTAAAACTAAAAACTAAAAGCTAAGAAAATATTTTAAGGTAAAAATAATTTAAATATCATCTTGTAATTATAGCTTATTTTGAGTTGATAAGATAAAAAATATTAAGTGTTATAAATCTACAAGGATAAGACCAAATAGTTAGAAAAAAAACATAATATACAGTGGCCCAAGAAATAACCCGGCCAGAGGCATTTTAGAAAGAAAAAGTAAATTTCAATAAATGAAATTTGCTATAAAAAGCATGAGTAGATGCACTACGGATTTTTACACAAGTATGGTGTATAAAAACGCGAAAATAAATAAATAGGAAGAAAAAATAAAAAGATTTATAAAAATATGAATATTTAATATAAAACAATAATTGACCAAAGCTGAACATATGTGGGCTTAGTACTTTGTAGGCCAACCTTTGCTTCAATCACAGCAGCAAGTCTTCTGGGCATAGAATGGACTAGGTTCTTTAAAGTTTCCATATGAATTTCTTCCCATGCTTTTGCCACTCCAAATTTAAGATCCATAATGGATTGTTTAGAGTCTTTACCAAATTGGGTTTAGCAACATCTCAAAGATGTTCAATGATTCAAATCTGGGCTTTGAGGAGGCCAATCCAAACAAACGATCTGTTTATCATCAAAATATTTTAAGGCTTTCTTGAATTTGTGGATAGGGGCATTATCTTGCATGAAAACATAACAGGTTGGTTCTTGTAGATCCCCTAAAAATGGATGAAGATCCCAATCACGGGATCTTCTGTAAATATCAGTATTTACTTTCTCACTGATCAGCTGAATTGCCCCTCTTGTGTTGGCTGTGAAACAGCCCCAAAACATGACACCCTGGTGTCCATTTCTAACATTGGGTTTTAAGCACTCAATTTTGTAAGTTTCCTCAGCTTTGTGATAGACAGTTTGGCATCTCAAAGGTCCACAGAGCTGAAATTTAGTCTCATCAGACCAAATCACCTTTTCCCAAAAGGATACAGGATAGTTAACATACTTATGAGCAAAGGCCAATCTTTTGCCTTTATTATTTGGACTTATAAGAAGTTTTTTCTTGAAACACGGCCATAGTACCCCAGTTCAGTGAGTCTATTGCAAACAGTGGCTTCAGAGATATCAATTTCCAAGATATTTTTGATAGTCTCCTTAATTTGACTGGCAGTTATAAATCAGTTTTGCTCAACTATTCTAACAATAGACCAATCATCTCGAGCAGTAGTTTTTTTAGGACGACTTGATCTCGGGCGATTTTTCACTGAGTTAGTTTCCTGGAACTTGAGCTAAATTTCCCGGGCAGTTTCTTTGCCAACATTGAGTTTCTTGTCTATCTTTCCATAGGATAAACCCATTTCCTTAGCTTGAACAACTCCTCCACGAATAAACTCAGGTATTTCTCTTGTTTTAACCATGTTTTCTGTGCAAAAGATTCTCTAACCCCAATTTTATAATCTGGGTAAGTTTGAATGAATGGTGCTGTTGCATATTCATTTTATGTGCTTTAATATACTTAAAGCCGCAGCTCTTATTATCAAATATTTTTGAATTATTTTTAATTTTCTTCCTATTTATTTTTTTGCGTTTTTATATACCATACTTGTGTAAAAATCCGCGGTCATCCTATAATGCTCTTAATTGCAAAATTTTATTTATTGAAAAAACTTTTTACTTTAAAATGTTGCTAGCCGGATATTTTTGGGCCACTGTAGATTGCAAAAAAAAGATACTTAAAAAACAAAGAACCCATGAGAATATAGTAACCAAACATTTTGTGTTAATAAACATCATTATAAAGCTTAATGTACATGTTACAGTAATTTTTGAATATTGTTTTTAGCCTGAACCTTAAAGTTGATAGAGAACAAAAGCATATTTAGCTAAAAGATATTTTAGTCTACGCAAAAATTCAGGAATCAATTTTTTAAAATTAGATTCCAAAAATGTTTTTTAAATTATAAAAAACTAATGATTTTAAAGGACGATAGTTTTTGCTAATTTTTTAAAATACAAATAAACAGGAAATCTAAGCACTAATACTAATATCTAACTAGAAACAATAATTTATTTGTTGGTTTCTACTTTGATTTTTTTTTTGAAAAAATAAACTTCTTTAACAGGCTTTACTCTACTTTGAAGAGCAGTATAACTTGATGAGAAAATTCAAAATACATTTATTGTCATATTCTTAATAATCAAGGTACTAAATTTACAAAAAAATAAAAAGAAAGAAATAGACTAATTAAAACATTATTCTCTTTATACAGTTTCGATATAAAAGTAATACGATCAAAATCTTTTTAATTTAAACTTGTTCCTCAATTGATTCTTTAAAAAAATATGGTTTTGTAATTTAATTTTCCAAAAAAAATCAGGTTGAGAAAAAATAAAAAATCTGGTTTCGCTTAAGTGGTTTTTCTGTAAATAAACAATAAATCTTAAGAAAAAGTTATCTATTAGAAACTTCTTTTTGTATGTATCGCTGTAGTTTCAAATGTATACTTATCGGAAAATATTTTAATGAGTTTGATCATATCTTGGAGAATAAGGTACTTCAATTTATAATATCGTAAAAGAATTTTTATTTGCAAGTTAAAACAAAAAAAAAGTTTCTTAAATTGAAATGAATCTTCTTTACATCAAAAGATAATAAGTATACGTTTTCAAACCCTAATATTTAAGAAAAGAAATCATTTTTTAGCAAAATGTTAGTTACTTGGTAATTTGAAAAATATTTAAATAAAGCTTGGGGATTTCTTTTAGAGATTTTCCTATTCACAAGAAAAAGATTTACTAGGTGATTTGACATAGTAAGAAATAACAAATGGGTTTTTTTAAAAAGAAGAAAATTTTCTTTTTTAATTTTCAGCTCTTATAAACAAAATTCCTGAAATAATTTATATTACATAATTTTAAAATCAATTTATTTATTTAGTATTTTAGAGTTTTCAAATGCCTAATAATTTACATATTTTTATAAATGATTTAACTTTTTAATATATTATTTAAAGATTATCTAAAAATAACTTGGTCCTTAAACATATTTTCAAACATGCGAATATGAGTGATATGTAGTTATAAACTAAATATTTGTATAAATATTTTCTTTTTTTAGGAATTAAAAAATTGGTTAAAACTCCTTTTGAAAATTTGAAGAAAAAATTAATAATTAGAAGCCAAAAAATGAGAAAACCTTATTGAATTCAATCAAATTTACTCTTATAACAATAAATTTAAGCAACTATGTTATCCAATAATTTCTAAATACAATTAATTTTTATTTTTAAATTAATGAAAATGAGGTTTTATGAGAAGTTTTTAACAAAAATAGCAAAAATTTATTTTATATATAAACTTTTATGTTATTCAATATCAAAAAGGTCTTGGTAAAGTTTTTAAAAAAACTAATCAGACATAATTTCAACGAAAAATAATTCCCTTAGAACACGAATAACCATAAGGGTATATTATAATCTTAACTAACTTTTTAAACTCTGATGAATTTTAAACTTTATGCTTATTTTTCAAAGAGCTTTAATTTTAGTTTAAAATAGATTTTATTATCTAAAATTTGAAGGCAAAAATATTTAAATTATATCTAATGTTTAGAATCAAGAGTAAATTATATCAAGAAATATTTGTTAATTTTTTCTTTTGTTAGTTCTATAATAATTGAAACAACCCCACAAAAATTAGTTTTAAATGCAAAATATATGAGAAAAAAAGGATTTCAATTAAATTCTAAAAATTTTATTAAAAATTAAATCCTTTTGTCTCCCAGTAAAAAAATCAAATAAAGTGGTCAAAAGAATAAAAATTATAAACTTTATATATAGCATTTTTAATTGTTTAAATTTATAAGTATTGGTTGATGATCAAGCTTATTGCAGTTATAAAAGCTCATTTTTCCTTTTTTAAAATATAAAAATGAATTTTAAAATAAACATCTTTTATGAAATCAAAAAAATTAATAGTTCATTTGTAATACCTTTCGAAAATAGATAAAAAGAATCAGGTTGACATACAGAAGTTTACCTCCTTTAAGGATAATCTTTAAAGTTTACAAAAATTTAATCGAAAGAAAATAAATTCTACAGCTAGTGTGTAAGATGGGTGTTATTGTAATAGGTTCCAAATTTTCTACAGGTTCCTGGTAGAATAGAAGATGTTTTTCCATGCCAATTAGATGCGATAAAACACTGTATTTTTATTTTTCAAAGATATTTGATTTGAAATTCTCGATTATCATCTTAAATGTTTTTTAAAATTTCCTATAAAATGTTTTACAACATGATAATTTATAACTAATCTACAAATTCAAATTAGAAACAAAAACCCAAGTAGGTTACTTCTTAAAAGTCGGATACATAAAAAAGAATCTAATCTTGTAAAAAATAAATATACTGAGAAACAAAAATGTAGAGTTGTATTTCAAACCCCTTTTTATTGTTTAAAAGAAAGTTTTCATAACTTTTCATTTATATAGGGTTGTTATAAATGTAAAATAATACAATTTGTAATTATTCACTTGACCTATAGATTTAATCATGATTTTTATAGTACACCGAATTTGAAATAAAATGTTAGCTAAAGTAAGGAGAAAATTTAAACTAAACAAAGGATATAATAGTTAAACTTTGCATAAACTTCTGTATCACAATTAAAAACTTAATTCCTTTAATTTTTTGCATAATTATATAATCATTCACAAGAAAACACATTAAGATTTATTTTCCCGCTTTAAAAAAACTATATCTTGTATTTTTTCAAATCAGATGTTGCTTAAAAACAAATTTTACGTATAAAAAAGTTATCCTTGAGAAAAGCAATTTTACTTTTACAAAAAAAATGATAAAATCGAAATATTTTCACAAAAAATACATTTATAAAATAAAAAATAAAAAACTCTTTTTTGGAATTTATTTTTTTTATTTTTTTTTGTTTTTAACTGATTTTAATTCCCTGATCTAAGGCTTTAGGGAGCAAAAAATTTAATCCTGTGTGTTTACTTGTAAGGTTATAAATAAAGTTAGCAAAAACGAAAACCAGTGTCAAAATAAAAGAATGAATATACCAAAAGATCGTTGGTTGGTTAAAACTACATTATAGTTTTAAACTGTATTACTTAATTATTTATTTGGCTTAAAAATTAAAAAAAGTTGATGTTCATTAATATATGTTTAGAAAAATGTTTTTTTAATAGTTAATAAGTATTTTTAATTAGCCTGCATTCTAAATTGTGATATCATTTTCATCAAATAAAACTAAGAAAATTATATTTTTTAAAAAAACTATAGGATAACTTTACTAAAAGTCATTAGATTAGTCTTAAAAATTAGTTTTTAAAATCAATTAAAAATTCCAAAAACGTTGAGTTAGCCTTTTTCTTTTTATAATTTTATAAGATTTTTAGAATTTAATATTAGGGTTTATGATAATGTTGTTTTTAATAGTAATTAACAAAAAAAGAAACTAGCTAAATATTAAAAAACCTGTTATGACATTTATTAAAAGAAAAGCTGTACAAAAAATAAATAGAGCTTTTAAAAAAATGTAAAAGCGTTTCTTGTTATTTTTTATTGCTCATACATACCAGGGTTTTCTTTAATTTACCTGTAAATCTTAAATTTCTTACAATATATAAAAAATATCTACAATAACTAAGAAAATAGTTTATTATATTTTTCAACTTTTCACAAAAATTACTTCAAAATTTTTAGAATATCAAAATAGGCAGTTTTAATTTTGTTATAATAAAAAGTAATTTTCTGATTAGACAAAATTTAGTCTAAGTAAAAAATGATTTTAGCGCAATATCATTTAAAATTGAAATTCTTTTATAAGTTGATTAAGTTAGGTTAAGTATTAAATAAATAAAAAAGAATTTTGGAAATTTTTTACTTTTTACAACTGTATATATATAAATTATAGTTTTTTTTGTTTTAATGAAGTAAAAATTTAAAAAACTTAGGGTATTAAAAAATAAACTGGCTTCAGTCTTAATAGAAATTCTTAATTCAAAATTATTAAGGACAACAATAAAATTTTTTATCAATAAAGCACATATATTATTTTGATGTTTAGTTTTAATTTATAAAATTTTAGAAATTGGCTAAATTATTTAAAATTTTAATCAGCTCTTATATAGCAGTAGGGTAAAAATTAAATATTTTTTAGGATACAAAAAATGCTCTCAACTCTATTTTGTTAGCTTAGTACCCTTTACCTATAGTAGTAGCAAATTCGTTTATTTGTTTAAATATGATAGTTGAGGATTACCATTACATTGTATTTGGAAAATGTATAAAAAACTAAAACATGTGAAAATTTAAAATTTTGTATATCCAAAGAACCAACTACTGAATAAAAATATAATTTTTTTGAATGATTTTCATATTTAGAAAAAAAGACGACTGTTTCTAATTGATTGCTATGACCAACATTTGGCTCCTTTAAAATATGATATAAAAACTTTCAATTTAGACTTTAATCACTCTTTTATCTCCTTAAAAGTTTAAAATAAATAAAAAAATTAAAAAAGAAATACAATTTTTAAAAAAGATTAAAAAAGCTATTTTAAATTATTTGTTAATATAAGTCTAAATATTTTTACAATTAAATTTAATCCAAAATCAAGTATTCTACCTTTGTTAAAAAATCATTTTTTTGCTATCACCAAATAGACAGACTACACTTTTTTTAATGCTACAGAAAATTTTTTGTGTATTTAAAAAGGATACATTACAAGAGAAAGAGTTTCATGATATAGAGTTTCTAGATTAAAGTAATGGCGAAATTATCAGTAGTATTCATTTTTAACACCTATTTTTTTTAAAAGTTCATTCAATATATATTTTTTTGTAAATTAAAACATAAAACTTCAACACCTCAAATTACAAAAAATACTATAAACAGTTTTTAAACACATTCGAATTATAATTAAAACTAAAGTCACTACAAAACTATTTGTTTTACAAGCTTTATATTTAGTATGTTAATCACCTGATTAAAACAAAGCGTCTAATTCCTATAAACATATTTATTTATTTCCACAATAATAACGCTTCTTTTTAAAAAAGTTATATTTTAAGCGGAGTATTTTCTTACTATATGACTTTTTTTATAAAACAATTTATATTTTTTTAACTTTAACTGAGGCACATTTGAAACTTTTCAGTTTCATTTTACTATTGATTATAATTTTTTATTTCATTAATCAAAACAATAGTTGGTGATATTTTTAAACTTTTATTTGTTGATACAATTATATAAAAATTGATCCTTTAAGCGTAAAATAATAATAGGTTTTTTGCTAAACTATTTTTTGTTTGGCGTAAAATATATCTATTCACACATTGTTAATTTAACTTGCTTTTCATGTATTTTTTGGTGTCGGTATACAAATTTTAAATGAAATTTAAGACTTTTTTACTTATTTTTTTCCCTTATATTGTAAATAAAACTGCTGTAAACATAATCTAAACTCAAATAAAATAGATTTCTACCATTATTTTTTAAGCTATTAATTTAAGTTGATACACTTCACCAATCAAGTTTTAATAAATAATAAATTGGTTTTTTCAATTTGCTTTTTATAAATAAAATTCGCTTAAATTTTAATTTTTTGATAGAAGTTATATAGTTTTTAAAGCTTTAAATGAACGTTATGTTTAAATATAATTTATATATATTTTTAATCCACAAAAATGGAATTTTTTTGAAAATAAATGTTTTTTCTTGGTTGATATATGCTAAAAGAAGCTTCTACGACACAAAAAGCTTTTTCTTAATCAAAGTTCTTTATTTGTTAATTTTTAATTTTTGAAATCATATAGCATAAAAGCAGAAATATGCGTAACTTCAAATAAATTTTTATATTTGGTTTCAAATTACCAATATTAGAAACTAAAAATACTTTTTAGTTGACTTTTTTGGATTTTCTTTGATACATCTTAATAAAGATAGTGCCAACTCTCTTATTTTAGGTAAAAGAAACGAGTTTTAATTAAATATAAAAAGTTAATGAAAATTCTTTACTTTGATCTGTTTTTGGCTTTTTTGATTTAGGGATTTTCTTAGATGGTTTCCGATTTATTGAAGAAAATATTTTTCTTGCTTTCTGAGAGCCCGCTTAATTTCTTTTTGCTTTATCCTTTTTTATTAAGCTGAAAGATTTCTGGAGTTTTTCTCTTTGTTATATGAAAGTTTACTTGTTGACTTTCTCACCCTACTGCTAATATATTAGATATATTATATCATGTAATTTAGTATGCAAATTACATTTATCTTGACTTTGCAAGTTATGCTATAGAGTAATAATTGGATGAGGGCAGTGATTTCTCAGCAATAATATTTTGCAACCTTTTTTTTATAAGTTTCATAATTATCTTTTTTAAAGTATTTATTATTAAGATCTGGAATCGGTTTATTATCGCCTCAAATATTTAATATTTCATTGATTTTTCTGTAACTTTTATATAAAATTAAAGCTTATTTCTCATATATTTATTTCTCGAGTTATTTTGCTGTTTAACTAAATGTGATTAGAAACAGTTTTTAAATGCTATGAATTTAGTTTAAAGGAATCTTTCAGTGACATGCTTAAATAACTCAATTTATGGAGATATTCTAATTCTTTCGTACTTTTCGGGGTGGATATTTATTTAGATGATGTATAAAGTCTAAAAAATGAAGGAATATATAAATTCTTTATGATGGGCAACTTTTGGAAATCATTTAAAAAGATACAGAATTTTATAAATCTATGATAACGTCATAAACGAAAAGGGCTAATTTTCAGCTATCAAGTATTTGTTTTTCAAGATAATGTATTAAATTTAATCTCGGGAAAATACTAGACCTATTTTTAGAATCAGTATCATGCCAAAACCAATGACACTTATTAGATATTCTCTATCAATAGTAGTTCGTATTTTTATAAAATAAATTGAAAATTAAAAACCATCAGAAATGGCAATAAAATTGTTCTTTAAAATTACACGTTGTAACGCTATTTATACAATAGCATGTTGTTATACTAACTGGGTGGAACTAGCGATGGTTTCAGCAGTTTATGGAAACAAGAAGATTGTATTTGGAACTGCTATATTGGGAAGAGAAAGAAAGGAATTTATACTATCCATATGGTGGTTGTGAAACCTAAATCGCTCAGTCTATTCATGCATTGCTTCACGGTGGAGAGAGGATTGAGTGCAGTTCATAAATTGGGGAGTGCAGAACGGTGTATGGGAGACCTGACTTCTCTGTAGGAGTTAGGCTTGTTCTGAAGCTAAAAATAGTAAATCAATTGGTACATCATTGTTTAAGCAGATGACGGGACTTGCATGAAAGATCTTGGTGTTGAGTTAACAGTGATTTAACCAGCTGCTTTTACCACAACATCTGAAACCACTATCATTTATATAAATGTCAAATTTAGGACTTTCTCCCTGGATTGTATTTTGTATTTTCAATAAAAAATGAGTAAGACCTTTTCTTAAAACCTACTCATATAATAAAATTGTGGTTTTATGGAGCTACCAAAAATATGATTGTAAAAAACATCTTATATTTATTTCAAGTTATACAGGCTCTGATTTCTTTTTTATTGTTGTAACTGTGCTGTTTTAGCAGAGTTACATGGGGAAATATTTAAAACTAGATAAGTATCTTTATTGAGATATTGTGATTGTATAGTTATAGTAATTTGCTTAAGAGGAACAAGATTTCTGCTGTTCAATCATTTGGATGGGCAGGGGTGACTTGATCTTACTAATAAGTGAAGTGATAAATCATGTAGCCACTGGGTCAAGATTGCTATCAGTTCATGTTTCCTTTTTTGGTAATTTGAGTTGACTTCTACATTTGGCTTTGAGTGTCAGGATAGTCAAGTCAAGTGAGATGGGATCTCTTGTGCAGAACTTTGCAGGGAGTTGATCCTGCAGTAGCAACATTATAAATACATAGATACATAAATAACCCAACCTTGGCTCATAACTTTCTCAAAAAGTGTGACTTAAGTTTAAGCAAACCTCTTAGTGACAAATAAGCCAATATCAGATCTTCTGGAAAACTTTTATCAAGAAATATTTGAGGTTCAAATTAGCTGTTAGTTAGCCTTTATGTACAATTAAGCTTAGTTACTTTAAGGCTATAAGAGAAATAAATAAAGTAATCAATCTTCCTATAAAAAAATTGTTGTATCAAAAGTATCAAAATGTAGCAAGAGAAAAACTTGATAACTCTATTAATAAAAAATTGATAGATGTATCAATATCTAGAAAGACAAGGGAAAACTAATTCAAGTGTCAAGGATCTGGATGTATGAGTATTCTGGCTACCGCCAACCCACTTAACATCCAGACATTGCCCAATTTGATGTCTTTCCAATATACAGTTCAACATGCCAGAAATGGCAACCAAGCAATATCACATGACTGTCCAAGTATCCAGCAACTTGAACCCATCCTGCACATGACCAACCCCTAGGTCTGATCCAACTAAATCTCCGTCACAGCTAAAGCTATATAAGTCTAAAGTATATCCAATAAAATACACTCTTCTTTCTAACTCCATATTTGAAGCTTTCCTGAAAGGCGCTCATAATCACAAGCTAAGTATCAAGATCAGCAGAGTCACATGTAATGCCAGGGCCCAGAAAACACCTGACAACCTACTGGCAGATATGAATATGAAGCCCCAAAATTTCTGACTAAATCCTCAACAATGGCCCCAAGAAAAAGAAAATTCCAAAGCCAAAGACTCTGACGGGCTGTTACTTCACAAATCTGATAAATTAAAGTATCAAATGCCCTAACTCACCAAGTAATATTAGTAGCTACCTAATAAGGAAAGGATCAGTCATTTGACCAATTGATTGATCAAATGATGATGATTGGTTTAACTCAGCCAAAGCTAAAGGCCAAACTTGCAACAGCAACTTACCTATCAATCAGCTTTTGCCAACCAGCCTGAGCCATCTGAATTAAAATTCCAAAGCAATAAACAAGCAAGAAAAGAGTTCAGAAATTACTAATCCTGAGAAAGAAATTTGCATCCAACTAGTGATATGCCAAGAAGCCTATGTGAGAACAGGAAAAGATGGCATCAAGCAGCCAGTGGCCCAGAACTCAAATGAGAATCAATTCTTTCTAATTCCTGAAAAAGTTTCAGTAGTAATTATAAGAATAAGGAATAAAAGCCTTTCTTATTGTTGACATCATTATTAATAAATATATGCACTTAGAACATCTTGTTCCAACAAGATTATCTTATTTTTTACCAACACTTTGTTGCAACTGAACCAATTAGTATTCAGTATTTGATTGGGGAAGACAACAGTCCAATAGAAAAGACAGAAGTGAATAAAATAAGGTATTGTTTATTGTAGAATATTGTGACTAATATACTATATGAGGGAAGCCACAAGGCCACAAGGGGGTGGCATAGTGGCATGTTCCATGTAAGGTTCAAATCCAAGGAATAACTTGTGCGGGGATCAGCAGGTCAAATTAGTAGCGCTCCCAATTAGGAGAAAGTACCTGTGGTTCAATACTGCCATCGTATTGATCCATGTCATTAGTCACATCATGGGCAACTCTTCAAGCACCCCCTGTGTATTGTAAGATACATTAGCAGGCAAGAAAGAAAACTTGGTTGCAATACCCCCTTGCCCCCTGCTTGTTGTCAGACACCAGGATCAGAGTTTGCGTGAGATCTGGGAAGGTCCACACAAACAACCTTTGTGTGAGGATGACGCGCAGGGGCGCAAGCAATCATGGTGAAGATTCTTGGTGTTTTTCTTGGGCATCTTCAACTTGATAGGTGTGGTTGTTATAAACTGTGGCTATCTTGAAAGGCGCCAGGTGATTGGGTTCTAATTTAGCTGAATTGGGGTTGAGGGCATAGACAGGGTCCCCTAAGGTGTATCTGGCCTCCAGGTGTTTTGTACCCCCAATTTTCTTGTGTTCAATGTCTCAGGGAGGGGGTATACAACAAGGGGGGTTTCCTGGGAACTGTGGATCATAATTTCCCTTGTTCCACGCCCGTCAAGCCGTCAGGTGTTCAGGCCACACAGTGTTAGGGTGCTCATGTGAGAGTTTGGCAATCAGTTGGACCAGTGAACCATTTAGATGCTCCACACGCCCATTGTCTTGAGGATGGTAGGGGGTTGTGACTATTCTTTGGAGGGCATTTTTGGTGCAGTACACCTTCATGACTTGCCTCACAAGTTTTGGCCCACCATCTGTGATAAGACATTTGGGTCGCCCAGCAGGTCACAATTTCTTTACCATTAAAGTGGGTGATCATGGTGGCAGTGTGGTTAGTGGTTGCCCACGCTACAGTTCAACAGGTAAAGTAGTTGATGCCCATAATGATGTACTTTTTGTCTAGTCTATTCTCAAGGAGGGGCCCAACAATGTTGAGGGCCCATTGTTCAAAGGGTTCCATGGCTTTGATGGGCAGGACAGACTTGGGGGGTGCAGGTTTTGACATATTCTTCTTGCACAGCACACAGGTTTTGAGTAGGTCCAAGATGTCTTGACGCATACGGGCCACCAAACCTTACACTTAATTATTTCAAAGAGGTTACATCTTCTGATGTGGCCTAAGGTGCGGTGGTAATGCAGTATGATATCCTCTCGCTGTGTCAGGAATGAGAATTCAGATGCTCCTAAATCTCAAAATACGGAATCAGAGTTGAACCCTGGACAAAACCTGTCACAGACCGCCAGACTCATAGGCTGGGAACACGATAACCCATTGCTAATTGATGAAGTTGCTGCCAGCCCTCCAGGACCCAAACCCTTGGCTGCCCTGCAGGATTTTGCAAGCAAACTGCCAGTGCAAGATGCTGAGAATTCCCCTTAGGTGCCAACGCCTGACACTGGCGGTTTGCCCAGTGAAATAGACAAATTTTTCCCTGGAAGTTATTTCAAGCTCCCCCAAAGTTCCGGGAAAGGCACTGAATCCAAAGAGGCACCCAATACCCAAATCAATAATCAGAAGGATTTGAAGTCTTCTCACCCCGAAGCGGCTAGTGGCAAACCGCCAGTGCTGAGCGCCACACTGCCATCTGAGACACCCAATGCCAACCCGCCCAAACCCAGAAAACCCGACCAGGTAGTGAAGCCTGGCAGTGTGGTATAAATACCTGCCAGGCCAAGATCAACCCCCATCGTCATTTTTAAATAAAGGTTATGAGATATTGGTTTCCCCAACTATTGCCATATTTTATTCTTGCCATCTTCCAGTTAACCCCAAGATTGTCTGCCCCCCTGCCAACCCGCCAGCTACGTACCGCCCTCTGGGTGCTCCCTTTGGTCCCGTCTACTTCACGGAGTACCCCCTAAAGCCCAAGTACAGAGACTATACCGCCGACAACATACTAGCCCAGGACCCCTTGGCCAGAACTACCGAGTTAACCAGATACAACCGAGAAGGCCCTTGGTACGTTACCAAACCCCACCTGTTCAGAGATAAATACAACTTTCTACCCGCCTACCAAGTGGACATGGAACCATCTGTCACCCCCAAACAATGCCTGCCTCTGCTGCTGAGCTCCCACCGGATCATTCCAACAAGCTTTTTGGAATTGTATATATTACCCTCATGGGGGTAATAGATACTATTGTCCCAGCCACCAGTCCGTGGTCGTGGGTGGGCAAGTCAATGTCCTACCTCATTAAGTTATCACCAATCCTTTGGTGGGCTCTGCCCACCCAGTCTGCAACCCGCCAGTTCTCAAACTCTAACGAGCTGGCCAATCAGGGTTGGTTTCCTAACATTATGACAATCTATTTTAAGCCTGGTATCCTGAGCCCCAAGATGTTGATTATTCTTGGGGCATCTTGTATGTTTTTTCTAATGATAATCACTTATTACACATTTATGATGACCAAAAACCTGATCTCTTCTGAATGAAAGAACACAAACGTAACCACAGATGACCCCAAGAACTCCAATCCCACCGCCAAACCCGCCAAAAGACCCTCCTCTCAGGTTCAGAATGTGATAGTCAACCAATCCCTCACCAAAGTGGAGATGCCCCAGATGGGAAAACTCACTCTCAAAGAGGCCCGCTGCACCATGCCAGTGCTCTGACTACATTTTCAAGCCAATGCCCCGTTCTATTCCAGTGACACTGAAAAGTTACTGGGAGTAGCCGCCATGCTATTAGGAGACACCCTTGACTGGTTTGGCAAGGCCACTGCTGAAGATGTGGAATTTTGCCTAGACTATGCCAAGTTTGAAGCCAAACTGATGGCCACAGGGGAAGACCACAACACCAGATATTACGCCCTGAACTTCTTGTTGGAAATCCGGCAGGGCGCCTGTCTCATCCAAGCTTACATTGACAAATTCCTCAAACTAAAAACTTGCACCCAACTGGAAGACAAACTGGCAGCCATCATCTTTCAAAAGGGTGTCAACCTAGCAATGAAGGACTTGCTGAAGCACCATCCACCCACCCTCAGCCTAGACGATCTGGTTTCCCTATGCAAGGGCCTTAGCATGAGCCAAGAGAATTCTGGTCCCTCCCAGACCCGCCAAACCCGAGCACCAACCCCCAACAGAACAGGAATGACACCCAAAGAGCTCCAACGACACTATCATAAAGGACTCTGTTTTCACTGCCACAAGGTGGGCCACTTGACCAGAGCTGCCCTAAGAAGAACACTGCCCTGGTCTCACTGGCGCAAATAAACACTTCTTCTCAGTCTTACAAATTCATCCAAGTGACCATAGAACTATTGGGAAACAAGCGCCAGATTGAAGCTTTTGATTGATACAAGAGCTGATGAAAGCTTCATTGACGCCAGCCTGGCAAAGGAACTAGGCATGAAAGCTTCAGAGCGTAGCCTACAAATAGTCATGGGAAACAGCTCTCTGGACACTGGCTATGAGTGTGAACAAGAACTCCCGTTGACAATTGGACATAATGTGTACCTGTTGTCCCTGATCCTCTTACCCGGACTACCCCACCCCCTTATACTGGGCGACTCCTGGTCCAACAAACATGGCCTGATCCTGAACTATCGCAAAAAAACTGCCACGTTGGGCCGACCTGAATCTTGCGACACTGTCCTCTTTTGTATGAGCCATGGCCAAACCCCTACCAACAAACTCTTAACCATAAAGATAAAACCTAGTGTTGGAATACTACATACTCCCCTACAGAAGTGGGACCATGTGTTTAGTGAGAAAGAAGCCACAAAACTACCCAGCCATTCAATATACAACCACACCATAGACCTGATACTGGGAACCCAACCTCACACTCGGCCCCATCTACAGCTGCAACCACCGCAAACAAGTAGCCTTGAAAGCATACCTGGAAGATATGATAAAAAAGGGTTTCATCCGAGTGTCAAAAGCCCCCTGCTTGTCACCCATGCTGTTTGTAGGAAAAAAAGATGGTGGGATGCGCCCATGCATAAATTATCAAAAACTGAATGACATCACGGTGAAGAACCGCTACCCCATCCTCAATGCCAACAACCTCTGCAATGCACTCATCAATGGAGGTGCAGCAAACTACAGGGACCCACTTGCAGATATGGGGGTTTAACCCATTAATGATGAGAGTGAGTAGCATTGCATTTCCGTTGGTCACAGCTTCAGGAGCGGCAGATAGAGCTTGTTGCCAGTCAGCAAGGTACTCATAAACGGACCCAGCTTGTTTGATTGCTAGAAGAGGAGTCCCCACAACAATGGGGGAGAAGGTTTTGCTGTAGTGGGACTTTGCAGCGTCCCAGAATGCTGCCCATGTAACCTCAAGTTCCTGACTGGCCCAGTTGGTGAACCACACGGCGGCGGCCCCCATGAGGCGGCCAGAAGCAGTGGCGACCCACATGGGCTCAGGAACCTGACAGATACGGAGGCAGGTTTCAGTAGATTGGAGCCAACTGACAATGTCAGCCCCCTTGACGCCCCCCGCAAAGGATTCTAGCTGAAGGTTGAGCATGTGTTGGGACAGATCTGACTGGGGCGGGGTGACGCTGGCGTTGCGCTGCCTGAGGCAGAGCTGATTGTACACGCTTGTGAGAACTAGCTGGTCTTGATAGATGACATACCCATTAGGGATGTCCCCCTTGGGGATTGGCAGGAAAGTTTCTTGTTGGGGAGTAGCCATACAGCCCATACTCTGTCCTTTCTTAGGGGGAATTTTGTTTTAGGTAGGTCAATAACCTACTTCTGCTACCACTGTTGCAACTGAACCAATGAGGATTCAGTATTTGGAATTGGGGAAGACAACAGTCTAATAGAAAGGACAGAATAATAAGAATAAGGTATTGTTTATTGTGGAATATTGTGATTAATATACTATATGGGAAAAGCCACAAGGCCACAAGGGGGTGGCATAGTGGGAAGTTTCATGTAAGGTTCAAAGCCGAGGAATAACTTGTGCTGGGATCAGCAGGTCAAATTGGTAGCACTCCTAATTAGGATGAAATACCCACCATTCAATATTACCATCAGATTAATCCATGTTGTTAGACACGTCAAGGGGCGACTCATTGAGCGCCCCCTGTGTACCGTAAGATACATTAGCAGGCAAGCCTAGAGACTCCGTTGCAACACTCTAAAATACTTTTTAGGGCAATATGATCATGTAAAATCCAAAAAATGCAAAGTTATCTAAAAATATACTAAAAATCCACTTCAAAAATAATTTACTATGAAATTAACTGTTTTACTAAAAAATAATTATATTTACCATATAAAAAGTTTATAAATTATATTTCAAAAAAGCTTGATAAAAATAAATATATTAAATAAATAAACTAAAGGTGAACACTTATTTTAAGAATAGTTGATATAATAGCAACACAAAATTAAATATACTTTAGTACTAAAACAACTATTTGAGTTAGATAATCCAGGCTCTGGTATAAAAATCTTTTATAAAAACTATTAATTATTTCTACCATTTTAAATTAAATTATCTTGTTAAATAATATTATTGGTTTTTTAGATTAAAGTTATATAATAAAATATCAGAAAGAGCCAAGAATGATTATTATAAACTAAGTTGAATGTTTGTTGCAAGAGAGTACAGTGGCAATCTTGCTTATCTGCTCCCCAAGCTCAGATAGCTTGTACTTATTCTTGACAGCTGACTTGATCTGCTCTTTGTAAATGCTAGCCTTACACTGTTTTCTCTTCTTTGGAGCCCTTACTTCCATATCCCAAAGGGAGGAGACAGTCTTCCCCTGTTCAGCCTTAAGGTGCTCAAAAAAGTGTTGTATCTGGGATTCACACCAAAGGAGGACTTAAGATGCTTATGTCAGTTTTTCAGGCCCAATGTTGTCTTCATTTCATCCTTGAGAACAGCTTGATAGCAATTCCAGCTTGCCTTTGCTGTTGGCTTGCCCCTGCAGCTGACCACCTTGTGTCCCACCCATTGTGGCTCATAGTAGTCAAAGAAGGGTTGGAACTCAGCTTCATGGCTTAAGGCATAAGGATTATTACAGAGAAGCTCAAATCCTTGGCCCACATGCTCAGGTTTAATATAGCAAGAGCAACAAAATTCTGGATCATAAACTTGCTTTTACCAGTTGAATCTTGGCTATGTGAGAGAGCTGAGGAGGGTCTTGCCCTTAAGGCGTCTATTAATAGCTTGTTGGTAATGAAAGAAACACCCTTGTACCTTGCCATTGAAGGTTTTTACAAAGGCATTGTATTGGGCTATCTCTTTAATCCATGATAATTATTTTGGGGCCAAAGGCTCTATTGTGTTCCTTTTTTCAGCAGCTAGGGTGACTTCATCTTTATCAGCATCATCAGGATTGGCCCTTATTGACAGACCAGGATTCTTTCCTGTCTCAGTGGGAATAGTTTTAAGGCCCTCTTGTAGAATCTTGAATGCTCTTAGGTAAATCTACTCTTAGGCTCCAGGAAGAAGAAAATATGCAAAGGGGAGGACTTTATCATCAAGCTGAGCATGCACTACCCACAGCTTATAGAATAACTTAGGACATGTTGCAAATGTCCCATCACAGAGCCAAGTCTCAGTGGCAAACAGTTGCTCTAGATTCTTATAGGTGGCATAGCATATGATCCTTTCTTTTGCACCAGGTCCATCATCATGAAGAAGGAACTGTTCATTGTCTTGGGTCATCTGCAACTCAGGAGTAAAGACCAGATCTTTTAGTTGGGTTGCACATTTTCCAATTGGGTTTAGCTCTTGGCGTCTATTAAAGATATACTTAACAAGTTGTTCACAGTCAGGGACAAATTTAAGATTCTCTTTGCTCAAGTGTTTGGTGGCCTTTACTACCAGGTGAGTTGCTTTAATGTCTTTTGATACTGGGATCATTTGGAATAGGTACCATTTGAGCAGCTTTCAATCAAAGTGGTGGGAGGCATGCTGGTATGTCCCCCCTTTTCCAAGGTAATTTTGTCCCAACCTTGAGTGTTTAGGTGTGCTGGGCAGCTTCTGACTTCACATGTGTAATGTTTGCTCTTGCTTCCTTGGTTTTGATTATTACAGTTAAACACAGCAATCACTGACCATGCTTGGGCCACTTTTGACTGACATTAATGAATTTTTTTTGGAAATCTCTTTGGGATCCTGAAGGAGCCCTTAACATTGCAAATATTGTGGGCTTTTAGTGCATCCCATGGTCCAGGAGGGGAGTGTTAAAAACTAGAAAAGTACTCATGTTGCTCATCATCTTCATGTTCACCAGGAGAGGGTTTGGGGGAGGGTTCAGGGGAGGGCTCAGGAGAAGACTTGAAGCTTGTCTTTCTTTTCTTCTTGTTGATGAGATCTTTATCTTCCTCAGACTCATACCAGCTATGTGAGGTGAAACCATCATCAGAGTCCTTCTCAGAAGTTGAAGGTGTGGGGTTTTCTTTTTCTGTTCATCTTTTTAAGCTGTTTCTTAATTTTTTTGTAGAACAATAAGCCTTAGTCTTAACAGTGTCCTTGGCAGTTTTTTTGGCTTTTTTTATTAGGCTGGGTTTTTTTTGATTTATCTTATAAAAAAAACTGGGTTAGATAAATAACTGTGAGTAAAGTATTAAATGAAAGTTAAAGCTGAAAATATATCAAGTTGTGGATGATTATTATATAGACTATGCAAAAAAACCTTCAATGTTATTAATATATGTAGTATTGAGGCTTTTTATTAAGAAAATATTGGACAAAACTACATTTAAATGTTTAGTGTTGACATTTTAAATGTTGACATGTATTGAAATTTTGATTCTAGACAGTTGGCCTAAAATATTGTTTTAATTCTGACAGTTAATTTGAAGACAGTCAGCATTATTAGGGTAAATCACTATTTAAAAAACATATAAATGTCGTAACTGTGCTGTTTTAGCAGAGTTACACGGGGAAAAGTATTTAGAAACTAAATAATAATATTTATTGGGAGATAGTGATTATATAGTTCATGTGAATCAAGGATAGTTGGAACAAGATTGGTGATCACACAGTTGGATGGAAGAAGGGGGTGGCTTGATCCTGATAATGAGTCAAGCGCCAAATTGAGATATTCACCGTGAAGGATCATCATCTGTTAATGTTGTTGGATTTGGTAATTCAAGTTGACTTCCTAGTCTGGCTTTGGGTGACCAGATAATTGGATTGCGGGTCACAAACCTGCTTGTTTGGAACCTTGTTGGCGGGTTGAGCCTGCGGTTTTGACACCCCCCAGCTGAAGGTCGGCCTCCTCTGGGGGCAAGTTGTCAGGGAGGTTGTCAGGAGCCCGGGCACCGTATTGAATCAGTTTTTGTTTGGTGGCAGGCAGGGTGGTTTCTCGTTGCTTCTGTCTTGCTTTGCAGGGCCGTAGGCAATCATGGTGTAAGGGTTGTGTTGCTTGCATTTCCCAAGCCCTTGCACAAGGTAAGTGTTATTGTTGTTTACCTTCAGAATGATTGCTGGCCCTACTTTCTTGGGTTGTAGTTTGCTCTTGTCAACATTCATGACCCAAACTTTGTCCCCAACTTCATGTCTATTGCAGATGGGAACAAATGTCTTTTGTAGGTGTTCCTTTTCTTTGGCTGTTTGCTTGCTGTTGGCCTCTACTACTTGAGGATCAGAGCAAGGGGGGACTTGACTTGGGATTTCCAGTTTTGGTCCTGTCAATGCTTGAATGATATTTGGCTGTGTGCTGTATACCAGTTCAAACGGGCTTTTTCTGATGGATCTGTTCACTTGGGTTTGGCACACAAGTAATGAAGTTGGTAGCTGCTTATACCAGTCTTCAGGTCTCCCAGAAGTGAGTTTGGCCAAGGCTTGCATGAGGCTACCATTGAGCCGCTCTACGCGTCCATTGGCCTGTGGGTGGTATGGTGTTGTGACGGTGTGTTTGACCCCATTCTTGGTGAGGTACACATTGGTGTCTTCGGAGGTCAATTATTTTCCTCCATTGGTTATCAGGAGTTCTGACTTTCCGAACCTGCTAATGATTTCTTTGCCAATAAATTGTCGTACATTGTTGCTGGTGTGTGTCTTCACTGCTTGGGCTACTGGCCACCTTGTTGCAAAGTTAATGGCTGTGATGATGTATTTTTTGTCATGTGTGCTTTCTTGGTATGGGGCCCACAATGTCAAGAGCCCATACCTTGAATGGTAGTTGGGTCTGAATGGGGAGTACAGACTTAGGCAGGGTTTTGCTTTTAGCAAACTTTTTGCAAACTTTGCACTGTTCTAACACTTTCTGGACATTGCGGTATAAAGTTGGCCACCAGGCTTTATGCTTTAGGAACTTGTATAGATTTTGGCTCTTAGTATGTTCAAGATCTCTGTGGTAGCAGAGAATGATGTCAACTTGCTGGTGTGTGGGGATGTAGGGAATGGTCATGCCATCTGTTATTTTTCTGTGAAGAGTCCCATATACGTCAGCAAAAAGATGTTCATTCTTGATGACCGTTTCTTTGGTGATGTCAGTTGTGCCTGCAGGGAATCCTTTGTCTTTTGTACATAGCACTAAGAGAGGCTAGTCTGGGTTGAGCCCATTCTCTCCTCTTGAAGCATAGATATACAGGCAGGACAGGGCGTCTGCCATGGCGAGCTCGGCCCCGGGCTTATATTGGATGAGCATGTTAAACCTTTCTAATATTTCCATCCACCGCGCTTGGCGGCGTGACAGGTTTGCTTGCGTCTTGAAATAGATGAGCAACTTGTGATTGGTTAGTGCTGTGTAGTCTTCCTGCCGTTCAAGGTAACAGCGTCATTTGACTAGGCAATGTACAATGGCCAGCAGTTCCTTGTTGTAGATAGGGTATCAGCACTTGCCATCTGTCAGTTTGCGCAATTTGTAGGCTACGGGCAGGAAGTCACCATCACTATTCTTAATTTGTAGTACTCCCCTAATGGATGCATCTGAGGCGTCGGTTTCCATCTGGTATTCCCGTCACGTTTGGGGTATTGTAAGATTGAGCTGTCGTGAGCTTTTCTTTGAGGCGTCTAAAACAGAGGTCACGTTTGGGGGGGGGTCCATACAAACTTAGACTTGGCACCTGTTATGGCGGATAAGGGGGCAGTCAAGATGCCACAGTCAGGTATGAAGCATCGTACATAGGCCACCATTCCCAAGAAGGTGCGGAGTTCTGACTTGTCCTTGGGGGGTGGCATCTTGCAGATGGCCTGTATCTTTTGACTGTCGGGTTCGATGCCGTCTTTTGAGACTATGTGTCCCAAGAAGGGTAGTTGCTCACGGAAGAACTGGCATTTGGAGGGTTTGGCCAACAGTTTGTGTTGTGCCATTGTCGCAAAGACTTCTTCCAGGTCTTTGTGGTGCTGTTCCACCAAGGGGCTGTAGATGATAATATTGTCCAGGTACACTAGGGCATGTTTGCCTATGTGTGGCGCAAACACTTCATTCATGAAGGTTACAAAGGTGGACGGGGCATTGGTCATGCCAAAGTTGAGTACCACATATTTGTAGGAACTGTACTTTGTGCGGAAGGCTGTTTTGGGGATGTCTTCCTCCTTGATACAAATCTGGTTGTAGCCTGCGGTTAGATCAATCTTGGAGAAGACAGTGGCTCCTCCCAAGGCGTCAAAAAGGTCGTCAATCAGTGGCAGTGGGTAACAATTCTTAATGGTGACTTTGTTTAAGGCGCAGTAGTCTGTGACCAGGCGTAAGGTACCATCCTTTTTAGCCACAAAGAATACAGCGGCCCCAAAGGGAGACTGTGAGGGGCGGATAAGTCTTTTTTCTAGTGCCTCCTTGAGATAGGCGCGCAGGGTGTCGTCCTTGTTTGGGGTCAGCCTGTAAATGGGGCATGCCTTGGGTACAGCCCCCTTGAGTTGGATAGAGTGTTGGATGTGCTTCTCAGGGGTAGCCCAGGTAACACTTCCTTAAAGATTTCTGGATGGCGGGCCACAATGTTGCGGTCTTGAGGCGTGGAGGTATCCTGGTGGTCCTTGAAGTGTATGATTTCATACTGACAAGAATCCCAGTCAATTGCCTTCAGGTTTTCCTTCTTGTCCAGAGTCTCAGTGATGCGCACAAAGACATGGTCACGTAGGAGTTGGTCCACTGAGTCAGGGTAGATCTGGTGGTTGACGCCTTCACGCTTGATGGTCAACACAGAGGTCACCCAGTCCACGTGAGGGTTGTTTTTCTGTAACCAGTCTAGTCCCAGTACAATGTCAAACTTAGGGAAGTCAATGACAGGACCTTGGATGGTGGAGTGGAGGTTCTCAAGCATGACAGAGAAGGGGACAGTTTCCTTTGTCACGGCAATGTGGTGTTCATCAGCCAGGACCACGTTTTTAATCCGCAAAAGATTAGTGGCCAGCTTGAATTTATCCACAAAGCTACTGTTGACTAAGGTTCAATCTGCGCCCGAGTCCAGAAGTGCTGAGCCTGTGTAACTGCAAAAGCAGAAATGATAGGACATCAATTTATTGGGATGTCTGGTGATGGTGTATAGTACCAGGTCTTCCAAGGGCACTTGGATTATTGGGCATTGGTCCACGTCCTCGGGTTGGTATTCATTGTTGGGTGAGTCAGGAGTTGCGTGGGAAGAGCTTGGCTTGCTTAGTGCTCTCCCTGGGCTTTTCCCTCCTCTTGGTTGCCTTGGGTGGCAGTGACACAGAAATGAGTGTGATTTGACTGGCCATTACTTCCATTTCCATGCCCATTCAAACCTGTGGGTTTGTGGTTGGTGTTATTCCTGTTGCCTCCAGGAGGTGGTCAAGAGAAGCGCCTGCCTGGATGGGAATCCTTGGGTCTTTCTTGTTTCCCAGTTTGTTCCTTATGCAGTGCGTTGGATGTTTGCTCCACTTTCTCCGCTTCACGGTACAAGCTTTGCAGGTTGATCACCTGATCCAGGTTTATATGCCTCATCACATGCAACTTTAGAGCATTGTAGTACATGAGGTGTGTGGCTGGGGTGTCAAAGGCCATTTCAGATGGTTCACAAAGCTGGAGTTCCTTGTAGGCACAGGTGAGTTCCTTCACGGTGCCTGTCTGGGTTAGGTTCTTTACTTGACGTATGATCATGAGCACTGTATCCTTAAGCACAAATCTTGCCAGGAAGTCTTGTTTAAAGATATCCCAGTTTTTGTTGGTGTGCTCTTCATACCACTTGTTGCACCAAGTGCCAGCGTCATGGGTCAGGCAATTAAGATTTCTGTGATCCAAAACTGTTGTGGGCATTCCATCTGAGCCAGCTTGCTTTGGGCGCACTTAATCCATGCGGCAGCATTGTTGTTGTTGGCCCCTGCAAAGGGTTCCAAGGCGGCGCTGCAAAGTCTTTGTGCGACATAGGCGGGCATGATTGACTTGTCAGCTGGTTGTGGCGTTGATGAGGGTGCCTGAAAAAACCCTAGGGCAGACAGGGCGTTGAAGGCAGGTAGTGGGATCACCGTGTTTTAGTAGAGAAGAAAACCATCAGGTATCTCGGTACCAGGAGTATACGGTGTCCAGTCAGGTGGGAGGCCAGACATGATTCTGTTGAGGATTTGTTGGCCGCGGCGTGTGCGGGCAAAAAGGCAACCGCCAGAATTAACTCATTCCGCAAGTTGACTTACTATATGTCAATAATCAGAATTAAAAATACTTTAATGTCAACAGCATTGAAAAGTCAGAATTAAGTTTTGACTCATGCAGACTACTAAATGTTGACACTTTTTTAATAAGCAGAAACCTGTTTCCTGAACATTTTACTTAATATAAATTAAGCTTCAAGATACTTTTTAGGTAATGTGACAACATAGATTTTAAAAAGTCCATAAAAATTATACATGACATTTAAAAAATTCATAAAAATACACTTTTATTTTATTTTACTATGAAATTAGCTATCTTTACTATAATAAATTTTCCCCACTTATAAAAACAAAAAAATTCAATATACAAAAAGGTACTACATAAAATTTCACGTATTAAAGCAAAATATAGCAATCAGAAACAGTAATATAAAGTTTTTTCTATATTGAAAACTACAAAAAACATATAATTTACTAGTAAAATACCAATATATACCATGTAATACAGTCTAAAGCATCAAACTATCAATAAAAAAACAAATGGTTTTTATAAAAACAGTATCATAAAAGATTAATGATTTATTTAGAATAACTATTTATTTAAAAATATTATACTTAATATATAAGAACCATATAAAAATTAGGCAATACTCAATAAATTTAATGAAAATCTAGACTGTGATCACCTGGTTGCCATTAAGAACTGTGGCAATCTTCTTGATGTATTCCCCAATCTCTGAAAGCTTATATTTGGCCTTGCCAACGTCCTTGATCTTCTCTTGATATTGTTTCTCTTTGGTGGTTCTCTTCTTCTTAGATGGGCGGTTCTCAATTTTTTTGATGGATGCAGCAGTCTTCCCCTGTTGGACTTTGAGGTGCTTGTAGAAAGTGTTGTATCTGGGCTTGATTCCAAAGGAGGACTTGATATGCTTATGCCAGCCCTCCAAAGATGAAGTAGTTTTCATCTCATCCTTAAAAACTGCCTGATAGCAGTTCCAGTTGGCTTTGGCTCTGGGCTTGCTCCAGCGCTTAGGGACCTTACGTCCAATCCACTGTGGTTCATAATATTCAATGAAAGGGTAGAAGGCACCAGCATGTTTCTTGGCATATGGATCCTGGCATAGGAGCTCAAAGGCTTGTCCAGCATGCTCTGGCTTTACAAAGGCTAGTGCCACAAACTGCTGAATTAAGAACTTGCACTTTCCTGATGTATCTAGACAGTGGAGCTTGCTGAGCTCAGGTAGACCCTTTAGTTGCCTGTTGACAGCCTGTCAATAATGGAAAAAACACCCCTGGACCTCTCCATCAAAGGTATTTACAAAAGCGTTATACTGGGCAGTTTCATAGTCCATGATTATAGTTGAGGGTCCAAGTGCTTTATCTTGAGCTTCTTTTTCTGCAGCGAGGGTGGCTTCATCCTTTTCATCATCATCTGGATTGGCTCTAGTGTTATGGCCAGGGGGACTCTTTCTATTACTGGGTAGGGCTTTGATGCCCTCCTAAAGAATTTTAAAGGCCCTTGTGTAGATCTCTTCTGTTGCCCCAGGAAGCAGAAAGTAGGCAAATGGGAGCACCTTGCCTTCAATAAGGGAATGTACAACCCATAGTTGGTAAAAAAAGGTGAAACATACTGCAAAGGTACCATCACATAACCAGGTCTCTGAATCCCTCAACTGCTCCAGGTTCTGTTGTGTAGCATAGCATATAATTCTTGCCTCTGCTGTAGGACCATCATCATGCAAAAGGAATACCTCATCACTATTGAACATCTTTAACTCCTCTGTCAAGAATAACTCTCCTTGAACCATGGCTGATTTCTTATGGGGGACTAGGTCACGGCGTTTGTCACATATGTACTTTACTAACTGGTTGCGGTCAGGGATGAGCTTCAGGTTCTCATTAATTAGGTGTGTGGTGGCCTTGACTGCCAGATCAGAAGCCTTGACATCTTTGGAGACTGGGACCATTTGGTAGAGGTACCACTTTAAAAGCTTTTTGATAAGATTTATTAGAGCATTGCATGTGTGCTCTCCTTTTTCACTAGTGACTTTATCCCATCCTTCTGTATTGATCCTGGCAGCGCAGCTTCTATCTTCACATACATAATGCTTGCTTCTTCCTGCTCTCTTCTGATTTTTGCAATTGAAAACATAGCCATTACAGACTAAACTTGCACCTCCTTTGACAGACATTAGAGGGAAAAACCGAGGGAATTTCTTTGGAAGCTTAAACTCTCCTTTAACGTTACATATATTGTGAACCTTTAGGGGATCCCATGGGCCAATTGGTGCTTGATGATAGTCAGACAGGTAATCATCAGGATCTTCTTTATTGATACTAGATGAGGAGGATGGAGGTGCAGATTTGTTGGGCGGTGGAGGGGAATTATCTGGAGTTGGATTCTTGCGCTTTCTGGACTGGGATGAGCTTGATTCCTTGGGGCTTGATTCATTTGAGCTTGATTCATCTGGGCTTGACTGGGGTTCTGGACTCTTGGGTATCTTCTTTCTTTCTTGCTTGTTTAGTGAAACCTCATCTCCTTCTGATTGATACCAGCTTGGAGAAGAGGAGGGGGCAGGGAAGGGCTCTTTGCTTTCAGGGTCTGGGGTCTTCTCCTTTGTCTTCTGTTTTTGTTGGGGGCGCTTTGGCTGGTTTTTTGTTGGGGTAGGGACTTTGGGCCTTTTCAGAGGCTTTGGGTACTTTCTTGGTTGACTTGGGGTTATTTTGTGGCTTCTTGGAAGATTTTTCCTACAATAATTAGAGTAGAGTTCATAAAGTAAGAATAATCATGTGAGACATGAATAAAATAAAATAATAATCACTTGTTTTATTTTTTATTATTAAGTAAATGGTTTATAGAAGTATAGAAAGTAATTTTAGAGCTAGTTTATTATTAAAGAATAGAAAAAAACCCATGTTTAAATAAAAAGTCAACATTCTGGTAGTCACAGTAGTCAAAAATATTTAATTTAGTTTGTCAGTATAAAAAAACGCTTTAATTTTGATGTCAACATACTGACAGTCAGCATTAAAGTGGAAAAACACTATGTAAATCACTTATAAAGCTTGGTTAATATTTTCTGAAGTTGGTTTTTTAAGGCCAAAATTGATTATTTTTAAATTTAAAAAAATTAAAGAGTTGCATATTAACTTATGAAAACTAAATGATGAGGGATTGTAGAGGGAAGTCTAAAGTACAGCCCTGGGTACTTTGGCCTGAATTACCATACCATTGTATGTGTACTTTTTGTTAAGCGGCAGTGTTTTACTAATAAATAAGTGAAGGTGTCAACATTCAGGCAGTTAGCGTTCTTTTATAGCAGCTCTCCTATTAAATCTTGCTTAAATTATGTCACTTTGTTTGCTTAGCCAAACCCCTTTGTTGCAATTTAGGCGACACATCAATTTAACACAAAGTTGACATTATAATTACATATATAAATTCTAGTTTTAACATATGTGTGTTAGCTTAAGTGGACTTCTGGAAATAAGCTATAGTTTATCCAGTGAGTTTAAAATAACAGTAAATATCTAAATAATACAAAGAATGTTATGAAAGTTGGCATATGTCTTTTGTTCAATGCTTATCTTAATATATATTTAATAAAAACAGTAGTATAAAATATAAAAAGTAGTTATTTTTAGAATATTGTGTATTTTATTAAGAAATTTATGGATTCTTATTTGGGGTCGACATCCAGATATTACTTACTGTAGTCAACCTTAATGTAAAAGTGCAAAGAAACTTACATTTTCATAGTAAACTATATTAGTTTTTTGGCTTAAAATTAAGCCTTTGTTTAAATGGTGTTGACATTATGTCTGTTCCTTTTTAATTTTGCAATTCTGACTTAATAATTCACTATGGAAAATTAGCTTAGTTTTGGAAATGCCCAATTCCGGCGGATAAATACCAAAATAATGTCAACTTACTGAATGTCGACAAATTGTTGACATTCAGTAAGTTGACTTGCAGAATGAGTTAATTCTGGCGGTTGCCTGCGGGCAACAGGCAGAATTTTTCAAGATAAGGTAGGATGGAAAACCTACCTGTGCTACCAATGTCGTAACTGTGCTGTTTTAGCAGAGTTACACGGGGAAAAGTATTTAGAAACTAGATAATAATCTTTATTGGGAGATAGTGACTATATAGTTCATGTGAATCAAGGATAGTAGGAACAAGATTGGTGATCACACGGTTAGATGAAAGAAGGGGGTGGCTTGATCCTGATAATGAGTCAAGCACCAAATTGAGATATTCACCGTGAAGGATCATCATCTGTTTATGTTGTTGGATTTGGTAATTTAAGTTGACTTCCTAGTCTGGCTTTGGGTGACCAGATAATTGGATTGCGGGTCACAAACCTGCTTGTTTGGAACCTTGTTGGCGGGTTGAGCCTGCGGTTTTGACATAAATCTTAATTAAATTAAGACTGGGTTAAAAATCTAGACTAAAATTATGCTATTTAGTGTTTGGGCTATAATAAAGTTATATTCATATAACTTTTAAATACTAAGTACTACATGTTGTAATAAGTAGTTTTATTATTATGTGAAGTTTTGGGGTTCTAAGCTTACCATTCTGTAAGTTGAAATTGTTAAGATGTGTCTTTTGCTTATTAGATTAGTGAAGGTGACAACTTTGCCAGAGTCTGTCACAGTAAGTTCCATAATGCCAGGTATTGTCTGTCCAAGTAAGAAGGCACGGAAGGCCGGGAAACCTGTATCAAAATTGACCAAGTTAACGTATTTAAACCAAACAGTCAATCAAAAATGGGTCACGGCTGCTCCAGTATGCCAGCTGAAACCAGCTCCCCCTTGTAAACTGACGTTGATAAATCAGCGTAATATGAGGGTCACCTGATATAAGCTCACTAATCAGCATGGTTGTCAGAAATTGGTCATACAAGGGTTCTTTGCAACCTGGACTAGATACTTACTGGAAGATGCCAAAGAAATAGGAGATCAAGATTCAGGTGGTATTGCTTAGTCAATTTTTCTGATATATATTGAATAATTTTCCCTGTTTCAACTCTAAGAGTTGAGTCCTTCTAAATTTACTCAATAAAAATCAATTATCCCAAGTTCTAATTTTAAATTTTAAAAATGCATCCTGTGCTTGGGTTGTTGCGGTATATCCCGTACAATCTGATTCTGAACAGAATCATTTCAGGAAGATGGGGCCCAGCATTGGGAACTTTGTCGTTGGCGCTGCAAAATGTTAATTTCATGCCAGCCAATTTTGTAGCTCCTCCCTCCATTTCTGAAGATGAAAATTGGGTCACTTCTCAATGCCCAGAATTCTACGCTGAAGATGTATTGATGCTTTCCCAGGTCATTTATCTTGGTTTACTCTGGTTAGGATTGATTGTTCTACTTAATCCTGGAGTTTCAATTGGAAATTTCACAAAAAAATACTTGAAGCCGCGTTGGTGGTTAATCATCAATTCTATGTGGATTTGGGTGGTAATTCCCCATCATTTAGAAACGGCTTCATATTATCCAGTGATTTCTGCCACATTACTCAACTCTTCTATGTCTGAGTTTTTGGAAGCAGTTTGTCATGGATTTGTGTTTCTTTTCTCCTGCTCTGTCAATATATTTGTGTTTACCATGTTTATTTGCATCAGTTCATTTCTGAGTTTTCAGTTTGGACTTTTCTTTAATTTTTGGTTTCCATCTCCAGTTGCAGTTTAGAGACTGGATCCTCTGTTTCTTATTTCTGTTGTGTCATGTCATTTTGGCGTCCAGATTATTTTCCTGCCCCACCCACTGATGAAATTTTGTGTGAAGTTTTGTCAGCATTATCATTTTATTCCGGCTCTAGCCTTAGTCACAAATCCCAAGTTTACCATGTGATGATGAAGGTTTCTGAAGATGCTTGAGAATGGTTGTTGTCCGTGGAGGAGCGCAATTCATGTGTTTTAACTGATAGTGCATCTCTATATCCTTTGTTAAAAAATTTGTGTATATTTATTGAGGAGCTCAAAGTATATCATAAGCTGTACACCTTCTGTCAGGGTACAACTCCGCTTTCGGTATTCCTTCCTCAGTTTCTTACCTACTGCCATACAATTGATGTTCCCAAGGTGAACAAACTCTCAGCATTGTGGTTAGCAGTTGACCAGACTGCCCAGGATTTGGCAGTTTGGGATTCCCCGTTAACCACAACTGAGGCCCTGGTAAGCCAAATTCTTTCACTGGTCTCAAATCCGTCCACTTCCAAACAAGGTATGTTGGTAATTGAGGACAAACCTGCGGCGCGCTCTTGGTTTTCTGGTCCTAGTTCAGTGGCAGCTCCTTTCAGCCAAAGTCAGGATCGTTCTTCTTGTAGCTCTTCTCAGCTGCAATTGGCAGTGGTGAACAAACCCGTCCATGTGACTGAAACCCCTGTGGTGTCTGGTCCCAATAGTTCTTTGGCAATGCTTCAGCACGTCATACCTACCAAGCCTTCTGAGGTTGTGTCCAAAGAGTTGCCTCTTGTGCCCATTGATTATAACTATCCCGTTCTTCCTGCCGCTGTTCAAGGAATGATTGAGCAATACTTCCAGGAGCATCCTGCCTCCTTAGCTGCCGCCTGTACTACCAAGGAGAAGCAAACTCCTGCTGAGATTGCAACCTTTGCTGCCAAGAAATCTACTTCTGGTTACTTCTTGTTTTATGGTAACATAGATAATGGTCAAACTATCTATCGGCCAGCCATTTTATTGGATACAGGTGCTTCTGAGAACTTCATGAGTGTGGAGACTGCAGACTTGCTACAGCTCAAGTACCACCCAGGAATGCTTGTTAGGGGTGAAAACTGTCAAATGTTCCCCTCCTTCCAACTGAAGAAGCCAGTTACTTTTGTAGTTGCAGGTCAGTCCTTTACTGCAAGGTTTTCTGTTTGCTCTACCCTGATGTATCCTATCATTTTGGGAGTGAGTTGGTGGAGAGATCATAATGTATCAACCTTACTGGAGAAAAATGAGCTGCAGGTGGAACACTCTTCGGGTATAACCATTCATATTCTGCTGTTGGATATGTCTGAATTAGAGCAATCATCACAGACAATACAGTCAGTGCCTATCCCTGTCCCCGCAAGTTCGGATTTACCGGCATGCTTACAACCCTGGTCTGCGGCATTTGATGCCACCAGAGGTGAGGTCCTTCCCAAGCACACTCAGTTTGACTTTGACTTTAAGGTCACTGTTGATCTGATTTGCATTGCATCTCTTATTTACCCTTTAACCTTGAAGGAAGACACATGTTTGGAAGAATGGACTTGCGACATGTTGGCAAAAGGCTACATTTTCAAGAATGCTTTGTTGATCTGCTCTCCGTTATTGTTTGTTCAGAAGTCTGATGGGTCCCTTTGTCCTTGTGTTATTACGGGAATTTGAATAACATTACAATTCCAGATCCTTATCCTTTACCTCTTGAAGCACAGATCTCTAGATGTGTTGAGAAGGCCAAGGTATTCTCAAAACTTGATTTGTTGAATGCTTTCAATCAAATCAGGATTGCAGAAGGAATGGAATGGTTAACAGCATTCAGAACCAAGAAGGGTATCTTCCAGTTCTGCATAATGCCTTTTGGATTGAAGAATGCCCCAGCTTGCTTTCAGCGGTTGATTGATTCAGTCTTGGGAGATCTAGGTGTTTGTGCCATCACATATATGGATGACATCTTGGTGTTTTCTCTGGATGAGGAGTCCCATAAAGCCCACTTGTCAGCAGTTGTAGAGCACATTCTCCAAGCAAACTTGATCATCAAAAGGAGTAAGTGTGAATTCTTTAAACGTAAGGTTACTTTTCTGGGTAATATTATCTTTGAGGATGGCCACACCATTGCCCCTGACAAGGAAGCTGCAGTTTGAGAGTATGCTACACCTGTGACGGTATCCCAACTTTGTAGTTTCCTGGGTACATGTATGTTCTTGAAGAAATTCACCCCTCACTTGTCTGAAGTGGCCGCCCCTTTGTATTTGGCTAGTGGAAAGACAACTTTAGTCTGGACGCCTGAGTGTGCAAGTGCCTTCTCAGCAGTCAAGGCTCTTTTGTTGTCCTTCCCAGTGCTAAGACATGTGGATCCTGAGCTTCCTTTCGTTGTTTCCACCAATGCATCTAAATACGCCGTGGCTGGTGTGCTGTTGCAAACGGCTAGTGACAGGATTGAGAGACCTTTAGGGTATTTCTCCCAGAAGATGGAGGCTCGGGAACACAACTACATGATTTACGACAAGGAATTGTTGGCTGTAGTAGAATTATTAAAGCATTGGCACCACCATCTCATGTCAGCACGTCATTCATTTGTAGTAAGAACTGACCACAAAGCTCTTCTATATTATTGACAACCCAGGGTTTTGTTGGGTCGCCAATCCAGATGGCATGGTGATCTGACAAGATACAAGTTCCGCTACAAGTTTATTAAGGGATCTGACAATCACTTGGCTGATTCTCTAAGCAGGAATCCCTCTCATCTTCCAGATGCTAGTATGGACGCTGAGTTTAACACATATACTATGATTCCAGACAAAGCTGTGGTGCCTTTTGTATTACCTTCACCGGCTATGTTGGCCACCATGTTCTTAGCTGAGGGCGCAGACCTGGACTTGTATTCCAAGGTTAAGTTTCTGCAACCTTTGTCCAAAGGTTATGATAGGCTATTGGAGCTAGCATGTGCAAACCCAGTAGGTCAGCCTCAGGGTTATCATAAGATTGGTTCAGTCCTATATCATCAAGGTTGCTTGTGGGTCCCTGAGGGCACTATTTGGGATGAAATCATGGAGGCTAATCATACCTGTCCAACAGCTGGTCATCCAGGGAAAAACAAAACAGTGGAACTTATCTGCCGCCAGTTTTCCTGGAAAGGTTTGACTGTGCAGGTAACCGCTTTTGTTTGAGATTGCCTGATATGTGTTTGATCCAAGGCCAGTCGGAATAAGACTACTGGTTTACTGGTTCCACTTCAGCCTGTTGTGGGCCCTTGGACGCCTGTGTCGGTGGATTTCATTGGCGAGCTTCCCAATTCCAATGGTTTTAACGCAATCATGGTAGTAGTTGATTGTTTCACAAAGATGGCACACTTTGTACCTTGCTCAACCATAATTACTTCAGTGGAAACCGCTAGGTTATTTGTGAACAGAATCTTCTCTCTACATGGCATCCCAATGGAGATTGTAAGTGACTGTGGGCCTCAATTTATTGCTCAGTTCTGGGAAGCTTTTACTGGAATCCTTGGTATCAAATTGTGCCGCTCTACTGCTTTCCACCCCCATTCCAATGGACAAACGGAGAGGGTAAACCAAAGTTTGAAGGTCTACCTACGCTGCTACACCAATGTGCGACAAGATGAATGGTGTGATAATCTACCCATGGCAGAGTTCACATATAATAACGCCCCACACATGTCAACTCAAGTATTACCCTTCTATGCCAATGTGGGTTACAATCCGTCTTCAAACATGGGTCCTTGTTTGGTTAGCAACGTGGAAGCTGCAACTGATCAAGCCGCTGAATTGAAGCAGGTCCATCAGGAGCTCCAAGTTACTCTCGCTGCCGCCGTGACAACTTACAATGAATACACAGATTGCAAGCGCCAGGAAGGTCCAACTTACAGGCCAGGTAATCTAGTCATGGTTGATGCTCGCAATATGAAACTTAAAGTTCCATGTTGTAAATTGGGTCCCAAGCGAGTTGGTCCCTTCAAGGTAGAACATCAGATTGGTCCCTCCGCCTATCAACTAGATTTACCTCCTGCTTTCAAGATTTTCCACACCTTCCATGAATGTCTCCTTACTCTCTTCAAAGGAACAGAGACTCCCTCTTCTCAACCCATTCTTGTGGAAGGAGAACCTGAGTACGAGTTAAATTGTATTCTAGCTTCCCGCAAGAATCATCACCGTTTGGAATATTTGGTATCTTGAAAAGGTTATCCTGATTCTGAAAACTCCTGGGTTCCCCACTACAATTGTTCAAATTCCTCTGATCTGATCCACAAGTTCTACAAGCGCAATCCCACTGCTATTGGACACCCTGAACTTATCCTTACCGCAATGAAACTCCCACCTGCCCATAAGAATTTCTCTTTATCCCATCTCCCAGATGGTGGTATTGTGCCCAGGGCTAAAGCGGAGGGTAATGTCACGGTAAGTTTCATAATGCCGGGTATTGTCCGTCCAAGTAAGAAGGTACGGAAGGCCGGGAAACCTGTATCAAAATTGACCAAGTTAACGTATTTAAACCAAACAGTCAATCAAAAATGGGTCACGGCTGCTCCAGTATGCCAACTGAAACCAGCTCCCCCTTGTAAACTGATGTTGATAAATCAGCGTAATAAGAGGGTCACCTGATATAAGCTCACTAATCAGCATGGTTGTCAGAAACTGGTCATACAAGGGTTCTTTGCAACCTGGACTAGATACTTACTGGAAGATGCCAAAGGAATAGGAGATCAAGATTCAGGTGGTATTGCTTAGTCAATTTTTCTGATATATATTGAATAATTTTCCCTGTTTCAACTCTAAGAGTTGAGTCCTCCTAAATTTACTCAATAAAAATCAATTATCCCAAGTTCTAATTTTAAATTTTAAAAATGCATCCTGTGCTCAGGTTGTTGCGGTATATCCCGTACAATCTGATTCTGAACAGAATTGTTTCAGGAAGATGGGGCCCAGCATCGGGAACTTTGTTGTTGGCGCCGCAAAATGTTAATTTCATGCCAGCCAATTTTGTAGCTCCTCCCTCCATTCCTGAAGATGAAAATTGGGTCACTTCTCAATGCCCAGAATTCTACACTGAAGATGCATTGATGCTTTCCCAGGTCATTTATCTTGGTTTACTCTGGTTAGGATTGATTGTTCTACTTAATCCTGGAGTTACAATTGGAAAATTCACAAAAAAATATCTGAAGCCGCGTTGGTGGTTAATCATCAATTCTATGTGGATTTGGGTGGTTATTCCCCATCATTTAGAAACAGCATCATTTTATCCAGTTATTTCTGTCACAGAGTCGGCCTTCTTTTATTATGGAGCTGCTGTTGAATCTTGCTTAAATTATGTCATTGTGTTTGCTTAACTTATTCCCCTTGACCAACTTTTGCTTTTGTGGCAGGTTTCCTTTGTGTTGACTTAAAATGACACTATATAAATCCTAGTTTTAACTTCTACAATCTGGCTTAATCCAATGGTTAAGGGTTAACCAGAACATGTCCAGTGGTTTCAAAGGTATAGTAAACCACTAATATAATATACAACAAAGCTTGAAATTTTTACCCACTATAACTAAAAGAACTATAAAACAAAGAACCAAATATAAATTTAAATAACTTATTATAAGTGAAGATATTCTGGATTACATGTATTTTTATTAAGAAATATTATAAACTGTTATTTTATGTCAATATTGTGGAGATTCATTGTTGAAGTTGGGCTTAAATTTAAAGTATGATAATTTGATATTTTTAATAGTGATTTTCTTCTTATTTTGTAATAATAATTAAGCCTATTCTTAGTTGATGTTGAAATTAGCTCTGTTTTCTCATTAATTATCAATTCTGACTATAAAATGCAATATAAAAAATTAGTTTATTTAGAACACAGCTAGTAGGCTTTGGCCTAAGTGCCAAATCAAATTCAACTGTCTGCATGCCAACAAAGTGTCAACAAGGGCAACCACCAAAATTAACTTATTCTGCAAGTTGACTTACTGAATGTTGACAATTTGTCGACATTCAGTAAGTCAACATTATTTTAGTATTTATCCGCCAGAATTGGGCATTTCCAAAACTAAGCTAATTTTTCATAGTGAATTATTAAGTCAGAATTGCAAAATTAAAAAGGAACAGGCATAATGTCAACACCATTTAAATAAAGGCTTAATTTTAAGCCAAAAAACTAATATAATTTACTATGAAAATGTAATTTTCTTTGTACTTTTACATTAAGGTCAACTACAGTAAGTAATATCTGGATGTTGACCCCAAATAAGAATCCATAAATTTCTTAATAAAATACACAATATTCTAAAAATAACTATTTTTTATATTTTATACTACTGTTTTTATTAAATATATATTAAGATAAGCATTGAAAAAGACATGTGCTAACTTTCAGAGTGTTATTTGTATTATTAAGATATTTACTGTTATTTTAGACTCACTGGATAAACTATAGCTTATTTCCAGAAGTCCACTTAAGCCAACACACATATGTTAAAACTAGAAATTATATATGTATTTATAATGTCAACTTTGTGTCAAATTGACACATTACCTAAATTGCACTAAAGGGGTTTGGCTAAGCAAACAAAGTGACATAATTTAAGCAAGATTTAGTAGGAGAGTTACTATAAAAAAACTGACTTCCTGAATGTTGACACCTTCACTGGTTTATTAGTAAAACACTGCCGCTTAACAAAAAGCACACATACAATGGTATGATAATTCAGGTCAAAGTACCCAGGGCTGTACTTTAGACCTTTCTCTACAATCCCTATTATTTAGTTTTAATAAGTTACATAAGCAAATCTTTAAATTTTATAAATTTAAAAATACTCAATTTTGGACTTAAAAAACCAACTTTGGAGAATATTAACCAAGCTTTATAAGTGATTTCATAGTGTTTTTCCACTTTAATGCTGACTGTCAGTATGTTGACGTCAAAATTAAAGTGTTTTTTATGCTGAAAAACTAAATTAAATATTTTTTTACTATTATGATTGCCAGAATGTTGACTTTTTATTTAAACATGGTTTTTTTTCTATTCTTTACTAATAAACTAGCTCTAAAATTACTTCCCATACTTCTATAAACTATTTACTTAATAATAAAAAATAAACAAGTGATTATTATTTATTTTATTCATGTTTCAATTGATTATTCTTACTTTATAAACTATACTCTAATTATTATAAGACAAATCTTCCAAGAAGCCACAAAAGAACCCCAAGTCAACTAAGAAAGTGCCCAAAGCCTCTGGAAAGACCCAAAGTCCCTAATCCAACAAAAAACCAGCCAAAGAGCCCTCAAAAAAACAGAAGACAAAGGAGAAAACCCCAGACCCTGAAAGCAAAGAGCCCTTCCCTGCCCCCTCCTCTTCTCCAAGCTGGTATCAATCAGAAGGAGATGAGGTTTCACTAAACAAGCAAGGAAGAAAGAAGATACCCAAGAGTCCAGAACCCCAGTCAAGCCCAGATGAATCAAGCTCAAAGGAATCAATCCCCAAGGAATCAAGCTCATCCCAGTCCAAGAAGCGCAAGAATCCAACTCCAGATAATTCCCCTCCACTGCCCAATGAATCTGCACATTCATCCTCCTAATCAAGTATCAATAAAGAAGATCATGATGATTACCTGTCTGACTATCATCAAGCACCAATTAGCCCATGGGATCCCCTAAAGGTTCACAATATATGTAATGTCAAAGGAGAGTTTAAGCTCCCAAAGAAGTTCCCTTGGTTTTCCCTCTAATGTCTGTCAAAGGAGGTGCAAGTTTAGTCTGTGATGACTATGTTTTTAATTGAAACAATCAAAAGAGAGCAGGAAGAAGCAAGCATTATGTGTGTGAAGATAGAAGCTGTGCTGCCAGAATCAATACAGAAGGATGGGATAAAGTCACTAGTGAAAAAGGAGAGCACACATGCAATGCTCCAATTAATCTTATTGAAAAGCTTCTAAAGTGGCACCTCTACCAAATGGTCCCAGTCCCCAAAGACGTCAAGGCTTCTGGTCTGGCATTTAAGGCCACCACTCACCTAAGTAATGAGAACCTGAAGCTCGTCCCTGACTGTGATCAGTTAGTGAAGTACATATGTGACAAATGTTATGATCTATTCCCTCATAAGAAATCAGCCATGGTTCAAGGAGAGTTATTCTTGACAGAGGAGTTGAAGATGTTCAATGGTGATGAGGTATTCCTTTTACATGATGATGGGCCTACATCAGAGGCAAGAATTATATGCTATACTACACAACAGAACCTGGAGCAGTTAAGAGATTCAGAGACCTGGTTATGTGATGGTACATTTGCAGTATGTTCCACCTTTTTTTACCAACTATGGGTTGTACATTCCCTTATTGAAGGCAAGGTGCTCCTATTTGTCTACTTTCTGCTTCCTGGGGCAACAGAAGAGATCTACACAAGGGCCTTTAAAATCCTTCAGGAGGGCATCAAAGCCCTACCCAATAATAAAAAGAGTCCCCCTGGCCATAACACTAGAGCCAATCTAGATGATGAAAAGGATGAAGCCACTCTTGCTGCAGAACAAGAAGCTCATGATAAAGCACTTGGCCCCTCAACTATAATCTATCAGGAATATTCCTGACAACACCTTGGTTCAGGACAATATTTTGTACACAATCAAACTTGATAAACAAAATAAAAAATGGCAGCAGTTCCCCCTTATTGGGAAAACTGCTGCAAAAAGCCAAGCCAAGGCAAGGAAACAGAAACAGAAATTAAAAATAATTTTTTTAATTCAGATGGGGTTTATACCCCGCCTGCGGGCCCCACGCCTGACCGCCAGGCGCTTGCCCGCGCGCGCCTGCCCCCAGCCAGCCAGTCCCCTGCCCAGGCCACCAAATGGGGAAATTGCCAAATGGGAAAACCCAAAAAGGCAATTTCCCCAAACCCAAATGGAGGGGGAACTGCTGCCCAAATTTGGAATCTATCAAATTTGGGAGGGGCTGACAAGCTGCTCAACCCACCCATTCCTGCATTAACTGCAGAATCCAAAATTGGATGCATGAAAAAATCCAATGATACACCAAGCCAATGAAAGCCCAGAAGTAACAATTCATTGCCTGCACACCACTACCAATTCTCCTCCCAAAAGGGAATTCCAGACAACACCAAGTGTTTGGGATTCCCTGTCCAGTGTTTTACTCTATTCATGCCACCACAAGGATGATAGTATATAATAAAGCCAATTCACTTGATGATAGTTTGTGCTATCATTGAGTGAAATTACCCCTCAATAGTATCACATAAATCAATCAGAACTTTACCCTACAAGAAAGTTAAAGACACTAAGCTTGGTCTGCCCTTTCCCAGGATCAGAAGATGAACCATTTAATCTTCTCAGCTGTACTCACAGCCTGCCTAGGGATTGGGGGCCACCAATACAATCACCAGCATGGGCTGTTCAATAAACCACCCGGTGAGTGTATCTACAAGGAGCTAGCACAGCTAAACTCCTCCGAGCAGTACTCCTGGCCCACACTGGTGTTGCCCCACTTCACCCAGTCCGTAGCTATATAAACCTGTGTATACTATAAACTTACATATTTTGCCAGTAATTTTGGACAATATAATGTACACACCAAGGTCTTCAGATGGATGATGACAGTCTACCCCATTGTGACGGCGCTCACAGGATTCCAAGTTGCCAACTTGGTACCTTATTTTGCTAAAATACTCCCCCAATTGTTGGGTCTTTACATAATCATGGACTATGAAACTGCCCAGTATAACGCTTTTGTAAACACCTTTGATGGAGAGGTCCAGTGATGTTTTTTTCCATTATTGACAGGCTGTCAACAGGCAAATAAAGGGTCTACCTGAGCTCAGCAAGCTCCACCATCTAAATACATCAGGAAAGTGCAAGTTCTTAATTCAGCAGTTTGTAGCACTAGCCTTTGTAAAGCCAGAGCATGCTGGACAAGCCTTTGAGCTCCTATGCCAGGATTCATATGCCAAGAAACATGATGGTGCCTTCTACCCTTTCATTGAATATTATGAACCACAGTGGATTAGACGTAAGGTCCCTAAGCGCTGGAGCAAGCCCAGAGCCAAAGCCAACTGGAACTGCTACCAGGCAGTTCTTAAGGATGAGATGTAAACTACTTCATCTTTGGAGGGCTGGCATAAGCATTTCAAGTCCTCCTTTGGAATCAAGCCCAGATACAACACCTACAAGCACCTCAAGGTCCAACAGGGAAAGACTGCTGCATCCATCAGAGATATTAAAAACCACCCATCCAAGAAGAAGAGAACCACCAAAGAGAGACAATATCAAGAGAAGATCAAGAACGTTGTCAAGGCCAAATATAAGCTTTCAGAGATTGGGGAATACATCAAGAAGATTGCCACAGTTCTTAATGGCAACCAGGTGAGCACAGTCTAGCTTTTAATTAAATTTATTGAGTATTGCCTAATTTTGTATATAGTTCTTATATGTTAAGTATAATATTTTTAAGTAAATAGTTATTCTAAATAACTCATTAATAATTTATGATACTGTTTTTTATAAAATCATTGATTTTCTATTGATAGTTTGATGCCTTAGACTGTATTACATGATATATATTGGTATTTCACTAGTAAGTTATATGTTTTTTGTAGTTTTCAATATAGAAAAAACTTTATATTACTGTTTCTGATTAATATATTTTCCTATAATACGTGAATTTTTATGTAGTGCTTTTTTGTATATTGGATTATTTTGTTTTTATAAGTGGGAAAAATTTAGTATAGTAAAGATAGCTAATTTCATAGTGAATTATTTTTGAAGTGTATTTTTATGAATTTTTTTAATTGTCATGTATAATTTTTTATGGACTTTTTAAAATCTATGTTGTCACATTACCTAAAAAGTATCTTGAAGCTTAATTTATATTAAGTAAAATGTTCAGGAAACAGGTTTCTGCTTATTAAAAAAGTGTCAACATTTAGTAGTCTGCATGAGTTAAAACTTAATTCTGACTTTTCAATGCTGTCAACATTAAAGTATTTTTAATTCTGATTATTGACATATAGTAAGTCAACTTGCAGAATGGGTTAATTCTGGCGGTTGCCGTTTTTTGCGGGCAATGCCCATCACAAGAAGGGAGCTAACTTTAAAAGGTAGGGAGCAGACTTTCTCACCCAAGACCACAGACTAGCGGCCAGCACAATAGTGTCCACCACCCCTGTGAGGTTGATGTACACTATTCCAAAAAGCTTGCTGATATGGTTGGTTGGAAGGTTGGGTGAAGAGGCTGGCATTGGTTTGGGTGTTACAGGCGATTCCATATAGAAATTGTAGGCTGGAAGATAATTGAATTTTCCTCTAAATAGTTTTGGGGTGGAATATCCACAGGCCTTGGTGGTTGTATCTAATAGTGGATTGGATGCGGGCTAACAGGTCAATTTCAAGGATTTTCTCTGCTGTATAATCCTTATATTTGGGCTTCAAGGGATAATCATTGAAATAAACGGGCCCAAAGGGTGCACCAGATGGACAGAAAACTGCAGGCAGTGGGGCAGGAGGGCCAGGAGATCTCAAACTAAATTGATAGACAGTAAATACAAAATATGGCAATAGCTGTAAGAGCCAAAGTAACATAACCTTTATTTAAAAATGGTGATAAGGTTTGAGTGCAGAATCTATAGACATATATAGCATTCCGCCTCCAAACTTAGTATTTTCCATCAGGGCTTTATCAAAATATTGGGAAAAGTGCGGGCAGGCAGCCAGCAGGCCCGGGTGTGAGAGCAGCAAAATAGCACCTCATCTGGGTGTTCTCTCATTGGTCAGAACGTCTGATTTGGTCACTTGATTTTCTTGATTCTTTGCTGTGGTCACAGGGTTGGGCCCAAAGCCCGGGTTTATCTTTGGAAGTAGGGTTTGATTGGTTACTTGAAAGGACTTCAAACTTATAAAATTCACAGAGGCACCATCTCTGCCTCTATTAGGCAATTTGAGAGGATCCTCTTTGGACGCCACCATGGTTGAGCTGGTGCAGGTATTCTGGCTTTGGGACTTAGCGGGAGCCTCAGCTTGCAGGGGTTTGATCCCAAAAAAACACGGGCAAGCGGGCCCTTGGTTCATGGGCCCAGCGGCCCGCAGGAATGTAGGTTCAGGGTTTAAATACCACCCTTGGGCCCAGGTTTCCTGGGATAATGAATTGTCAATCCTGACACAACCTAAAGTTTCTAGTCCTCCTCTAGAAGAATATATCACCAATGCCCCCTCAAGTCCCATGGTACTGGTGCTGTCTCCCGGGCCCATGTGGACCCCCTTCCAGCTTTCTCTCTCAATTACAAGCAAGCTCGTGCTGCCGCCTGCTCTCTCCTTCACTCAGGCACTGTGTCAATGTACACTATCCCTGGTCTCCATCTTGGGTACACTTCCAAAGACCTGTACTCCTTCCTCTTGGACTTTGGTCTCTCCCCCGTGCTGATGAAGTCTATGAATACTATTGGTGTGTTGGTCAACCAGTTTATCCAACCCACCCTGGTTTATCATCAAATTGCATTAGGATCCCAGAACCAGCTCCTAAATGCTGTAGCCACCGCTGTCTCACACAACCATGCTAAAAATATGGCATATCAAGAATGGTCTCACAGTCTCTTTGTGTGTATTTCAAACAACTAGTGTGACTTGCTGGCATCCCAGAAGTACCTAACCTCATCACTGAATTCCCTTTGCTCCTTGCTCCCTGGATATATCAAGGACCAACTGTGTGAATTATATGAGCACCAAGCAACATGGTGTGGCCAAATTGAGACCTCTCTTCTAAAGCATTGTCAGGGCTTTGAGACTTTGGTTACCAAACTTAACCAGTTTTGAGAGCATGTTAATTCCCAGCTCAAAATTAGTTGGGGCTCATGTCAATACCTGGGGCCGCCACTGTGAGAATTGGGGAGCGGGTTAAGAGGAAATAAAACCAAGCTCTCAACCACAATAAAATTGCAGTTTCAACAACAACCAAAATTTTGCTGCCAACAATTCCTGGAAGGCCAAAGGAGGGGAGGAATCAACTGAACACCAAAAGCAACAGAAAAAACCAAATGGCCAGATTTCACTAACAAATTTTGAACTTTATTAGAGTAGAGAATGATGAAGCAAGGTCTTTTACAACTCTTGCATTCATTTAAGGGATGGAATGAGATTGGGGTGGTAGATCAAATGTCACAAACCAATTGACCAATCATATGAGCAGATACAAATGAATTTATTGAGGCAGGAAGATCTTGACAAATTTTGAATGGACATAGTCAAAAGGAAAACTGAACCAATTAACATCAGGAATATGCTTTGGATGCAATTACCACTGCTCCCGGCCGCTCTTGCACGTGATATTTAACCAGAGGTGTCTCTTGGGTGGGTTAGGTGGAGGCAGCTTCTGAATAATTCCAAAGTATTAAATTGATGGCTTTTCTTGGTGACCTTTTAGATAAATATTCAAACATAATTTGGTAGAAATTCCCAAGCATTTGGCAGGAATTGAAGTGGAGGCCTAAGGGGGAGGCGTAACTTTACAGCCACCTACAACACCAATATGGACTATATTTGGCTGTATTAGGAAACACTCTGTATCAAGTACAAAATTAAGTGGATGATAGAGTAGCATCCATCAAGATGACACCTCCTGCTCCTCTTGTTGAGGTCCCGTCTGACTTTGAAGCCAAGGTATGAAAAGCCATAGTAGAGCTCAAGGCTACCACTCAGTGTCAATCTTCTGTTTAAAACCCTTCTTTGGTCAAACCTATGCTTGACCCTCGCATTGCTTTGCTCACTGATCAAGTAGCTACCTTGCAAGGAGAAATTGAGTACTTGAGACAATGCCTCTCTAATCCTGATGACTTGTCCTCTGAGTCTGAAGGTGAAGAGGAAACTGAAGCTGCTAGTACTCCTGCTCATGGCAATCATAGTTGTTGTCCCGGCTTGGAAGGCCAACCCTAGGTCAACTGCGCTCTTGCCCTGGATCAGCTGGCGGAAGTGACAAATGATGTTGCTGATAGACAGGACACATTGGAAAGAGAGGTACAAAACCTCTCTTGCTTTACCGAGACACTGAATGGACAAGTTGTCCCCTTGGTTGCTCAGACCACTTTCCTGACCACTCGCCTCAATGGGATTGCTGGCACTTTATTGGTGTAACAGATTAAGATTGATGAATTTGGAGCTGCTGCTGCTACTTCTAGAGATGTTAGTGGACAGAACAGCTCTACCTTGGATACATTAGAGAAAAGCCTTTGACTCCTCTGAGCTAGACAACTTGCTTCTGAATCTGAGTTTGAGGGCAACCCTCACATCAACGTCCTCAACCCAGGTGACAACAGCCAATCCACCTCCTCATTTATTGACCCCAATTACAAGCCTTTGTTCAAGAAGATATTTGTCCCTAAAACCTCTACCATTGCTGCCTTTCTGACAATTTCTGAGACTGCAATGCGTAGGGCCACCAATGAACTCAAGAAGGAACATATTCTTACCTGCCTGTATCTCACGTGCCAAGAAGTTGTGGTCTTCAAACTCCCTTTCATTGTCACTTGGGAGGACATGAAGCGACTCTTAATTAAAGAATTTAGAGATCTCAGCCTGGAAGTAAAAAAGGATGTGTTTATGCATATCACATTTAAACCCAAAGAAACCTTGGCTGAGTTTGCCAATTGTTTCTACATTGAAGGGCAACAGTTAATCACCAGTAGGCAGCTAACTCCCCAGGAAGTGTACACAGCATGTTCAAACGCTTTGAAGGTGAACCAACTCCTATGTCTACACTTCAAGGCCCACAAGGCTTCCCTTACTTCAATGAAGAGTATCAAGATCCTCTTGCAAGACATGCACTTGACCCATGAGGGTACCTTCATACATGAAAATAAGGCCAACAATGCAGGAACCACTTCCTGTATCCTGTGCATTATGACCCTAGGCTCAAGTGGGCTGTCTAAGAGACAAATATGCCATAACTGTGGTCAAATAGGGCATTGCTCATGTACCTACACCAACCCTTGGGTAGAGGGTTGTGATCCAAAAGAGCAGGCGGGAAAAGAGAGGTCAGCTTAGAGGCAGAGACGCTCTCTGTTAACTGATCTCCCCCGTCTTCTCCTGATCCCCCTTTTGACAAAGAATCTTCCCCCTTGGCTGGCCCAACTATCCTTTACTTGTTTCATAACCTCTCCAGTGATTCTGAACCTGAAGATTCTGACCACAACAAGCTGAATGGTTATGGCTACTCTGTGCTGGCAGTCCCAGAGACAGTTTCTGTCCCTTAAAAGCTGCGTTCAGGAAAAACCACAACTAAAACTTGCCCATCTTTGAGTGAAGCTAAGGCCATGGTGGCTCATCCATACTTAGCACAGGCCCATTGTCCCCCTGTCTTGGTAGATTCTTCTGAAGAGGCTGCTGAGCTAGCAGAAGCTCTCCTTCAGTATGTGATCATATCTCTCCCCTTGCAGACTGTGTATAAGGAAATTCCTGCCTTACAATGCATGTTGGCCAAATGGGGGAAGGAATTAAAAGCTGCTCAGGACGTTCTAGCTGTCTTGCCCCCCTTTGGGAAAGATACTACCCGTGTGGAAGTATTGATCCAAACGGTTAAAACCAAGGCTATCTTGGACATGGGCTCTCCAGTCAATGTGGTATCATCCAAGCTAATGAAAAAGCTTAAACTGGCCCCAACCTCAACTACACTCAGTCATTTGGTACAGCTGGCATGGCCCAAACCTGAGCCATTGGTGTCTATTCCGCCCTGCCAATGAGGTTTGGGAAGCTTCTTATTGCATCCCCTGCTGTTGTCCTAGAAAACAAAAGTTACAATCTCATGGTTGGTACGCAATTCCTTTGAGAGTACAATGGAATTGTGAAACTTTGAGATGGGTACCTATCACTCTTAGGGTATGAGATCCCCCTAATCTTTGAAGAACCCCCGCGTTTCCCGGGTAAACCTCTTAAGACTTGTGTGCTCAAGTACCCCAAAGGTATCTTCTCACTCAAGTACAGGACTCATTCTTCCAATATGCGTTCCCCTCCTCCTTCATGTCCCACAAAAGAGGGTGTGTCTCTTCTTGCCCCCACATTCATCACCATCCCACCAGGCTTCCAAGTGATTGTAGGCTCCCAGATATCCTACAAACTACCTGAAAATTCATTTCTAGAGCTATATTCACCTGATTTCTTAAGTTGTAAAGAGCCTCAAATATGCCCAGGGATTTGGACCGGACTTATAAGGAGCCTGTGCAGCTGTTGTTGACTAACCTGACTGCCCTACCTATGCAGGTGACCAAGGGCTAGGTTATTGGGCATGGCCGCATATTAGGGTCAGAGTAAGTGGCGTCTCTCTATCCCTTTGGAACATTTGGTGATTTCAACTTGCCTGAAGGGGACCCTCAGGTTCTCTCCCTGTTCACCACCACATACTTCCCACAACTGTCACCCATTCAAAAAAAAGATGTTCTGGAACTGCTAGACCAGTTTAAGGATATCTTTGCCTCTGGACCCACCAATTATGATCTAGCAAAGGGGGTTATCCACCAGATAGATACGGGTGATGCCTTGCCCTTTTGTGCCAAACCTTACTGCCACAGCAGAGTAGAGGATGCTCAGGTCTCTAAGGAGCCAAAAAAGCTCTTAGATGCTGGGCTCCTAGCTCCCTCTAAGAGCCCTTGGGCCTCACCGTTATTGATCCTAAAGAAGAAGGATGAAGGTCATCACATCAGTATGGATTACTGCCGCCTGAACTTGCTCACCAAAAAGGACTCCTACCCTTTGTCTAGAATTCATGATGCTCTCAGACAGCTGGGTGGTTCCAAGTTTTCCTCAGCCATGGATCTAGCCTCTGGATACTGGCAAGTTGACTTATCTCCTGAAGATAGAGAAAAGGCTGTGCTTATTACCTAAGAAGGTCTTTTTGAACTCACTTGTATACCCCAAGAACTCTGCAATGCCCCTGCTACATTTTAACAGGCTATGGACTCCATCCTGCAAGATTTGAAGCTCTTCTGCGTCCTTGTATACCTTGATGATATTACTGTGTTCAGCTTCACCTTTACCAATCATTTGGACCACCTCAAAGCTGTCTTCATCAAAATTTAGGAGGCAAGCTTAAAACTCAAACCCTCTAAATGCTCCTTCTTTAAGGAACAACTTGAATTCTTGGGCCACAAGGTCACCCAAACTGGAATACACCCTACGAATAGTAAGGTGAAAGCTATTGACAAGATGCTGCCTCCCACAAACCTACAAGAGGTCCAAGTCTTTCTTGGTATGATGGGGTACTATTGACAGTTCATCCCTGATTTTGCTGAACTAAGCAAACCCCTCATCCAACTCCTTTGCAATGTACCCTTTGAGTGGACTGACAGTCAACAGCAATCCTTCAAAGCGCTGAAAGCCAAACTCAATAAGAATCCCTCCCATCCTAGTCTACCCTGATTACAATAAGGATTTCATCTTGTACACCAACACTAGTGGAGTAGCTGTGGGTGCTATTTTAGCCCAGCTTGACAATGAAGGTGTGGACTGACCTGTAGCCTATTCTTCCTGAGTCCTCAACAAACAAGAGAAGAACTACAGTGTCACAGAAAAGGAATGTCTAGCTGTTCTGCATGCAGTAAAACAGTTCAGACACTAAATTTACGGAACTCACTTCATGGTAGTTACAGACCACTCTTCTCTAAAGCAGCTGCAACAATTAAAGGAGCCTGAAGGTTGATTAGCACATTGGGCCCTGTGCTTGAAAGGGTATGATTTCACTGTAGTACATTGTCCTGGTGCACAACATCAGAATGCTGATGGTTTGTTGAGGATGCCCATACTAGCCATTCATCCTGCTGACGCCAATTGCCTATACAAGTTGATAGGGTATCCTGACTCTTGGACCACTGAGCCAGAAGACATTTGTCTGGCACTGCAAGCCTTATCCAAGGATACTGTGATTTGAGATAGAAAACTCTTCAAGAAAGTTAACCACACTTATCTACCCTACGTTTGTCCTAGCATGAGGGTTGCCATCATCCTCCAAGCCCACATTGACACGGGACATGGAGGCATAGCAAAGACTCATGACTGGTTGTGCAAGAACTTCTATTGGGAAAACATGCACATCTTGATCCCTGACATCCTGGCCTCCTGTCATTCTTGTCAGCTTCAACAACTCTGACCTTCCCAACATCAGTTCAAGATCATCCCTTCTAAACATGTCTTTTACACTGTGAGTATTGATGCTGTTGAGCATCTCCCTTACTCTAGGATTGGGGGTCAATTCATCTTGGTAGCCGTAGACCACTTTTGCAAATGGGGTGAAGCCAGAGCAACCAAGGACATAACTGCCAAGACCAATGCTAATTTATTACTGCAAGATATCTTCTACTGCCATGGTTGCTCTCAAGTCCTGCTTTCTGACAATGGGACCAGCTTTAATACCCACCTCATTACTTCCATTGTAGAGGCTATGGGTACCCATCAATCCTTCTCTGCACCGTATAACTAATCGACCAACAGGACTGTAGAACAAGCTAATTCCACCCTTGTGTCCATCATGAGGAAACTTACCCTCTCTGATGCTGCTAACTGGGATATGTTCCTCCCTGCTTCTCTCTTTGCGTATAGACTCAGCAGACATTGAGTGACTGGCCAGTCTCCCTTTGCTATGTTGTATGGACAAGAAGACACTACTCCCTCAATCTTGGGACCCCCATTAATCAAGGTTGACACTTCTGCTAATCCTGAAGCTCATGTCAAAGACCTGACTAATAATATCATTGACATCTAAGCTACCGCCTATTCTACTGCTTACAAGGTCAAACCCCTAGAATTATTGCCCTCCAATGCTTCCAGAGCCCCCTCCCTGAGTACCAAGTAGGTAACCTAGTTCTATATTATCAAAATTGTACTGGAGGCTGAGCTCATAAGCTAGACTACTTCTGGGTTGGACCTTGTGAAGTCACTTACAAGAAGGGTGTCAAGTATACTGTGAAGCTACTGTCCTCTGGCCGTCCTTTTGCCTGGGTACACTCCAAATTCCTCTGAAAATTTAAACTCCCTGTGTCTAATCTTGAGGGAGGAGATATTGTAAATTGCACCATTAATGCCATTTTGATATGGCCTTCAAATATTGATATGTGCAAATATTTAGTCAGTTTTGCTTTCAATTTTGGGAATTCCTTGCCTTCTGCAAATGGGTCTGGTTCAATTTCCACCCATTCCGGAATATCATACCTGCCCTCAACTGATCCTGGTATGACCTCATCCCAACATGATCCTCTCTGCCACTCTGTCTACCTAATGAGTGATTATTGACCCTTGTCTACTATATAAGTAGAATCAATTCTCCTAATAAAGACAAGTTTATCCACATTTGTGTTGGCTTTAATATTCTTCAAGCCTTTTCCTTTCCTTTTTGCCAAAAGGAATATCACATATTGTATTACAGAAAATTAATGTATGTGCCCTTAATTTTGCCCTGAAGGCTAACCCAAGGCTAGCTTCAAACCTCAAATCTTTTTTATAAAGATTTCCCGCCATGTCCTCCTGGATGTCGTCCCCAGGAGCCAAACACAACAAGGAGAGAGACTTAATTGCAACACTACTATCAAGATAGGTTGTGTTTAAACTGCTGCAAAGCAGGACATCTCATCAGAGCCTGTCCAAAGAAGAATACTCTCTCTGTATTCTTGGCACAAATAAATATCTCTACAGTCTTACACGTTTATCCAAGTGACAATAGACGTACAAAGAAACAAGCCTAAGTGGAGGCCTTCATTGACACAGGAGCTGAGAAAAGTTTTATTGGCTTTTTTCTGGCAAAAAAACTAGGCTTGGCAGCTTTCAGACAAAGTTTAATTGTGACCATAGGAAACAGCTCCTAAGACATGGGTGTCAGGGCCCGTAATAACCCTAAAAAAGAATTAAATAACATCAACACTAAGAGATGCAAATTTGCAATTGCGCAATTGCCTGATTGGGCCTGAGAATAAAGTTTCATTAACTCACACCACTATTCTTCTGATGCCAAAATCAATACCCTGGGGACTCTTGCACCTGGAGGCATCCTCAGAAGTGGCATTTACCTCCAGAAATACTTCCTATTGGTCAAAATCCTCAGAAGATGGGAAGTTTGGCCTCCAAAAAATTCCTTGAAGACCACAAGGTTTGGTTCATGCGCCAGGGCATGAAATTTTTGTGTTGCCACCCCTGGGTAAGCAATCAGAAGATGCCAGTGTAAGAGAAACAGTCTCATATGACCAGCTAGCCAATCAAGATGCTCTTCCAAGCCTAGAGCCAACTTCCTAGCAGTATATAGCTGGGGAAGTTGGAAATTCTTTCCCTGTTGACATCATTTAATAAACTTTTGTTGGTTAATGCACACAGAGCCTTTGTACTTTGCAGGAGCTTACTATATTATAACAAATTTTATACTGTTGGTGCTATCAAATAAAAATATCTTCAGTATCAATGCCAGCGCTTGAAAACAGAGCAACTTGTTGCTGCCTTGTGACCATACTACAGTCACAATGAGCTGTGGTTTCACAAAGTGATTGAATTATGATGAGTTTCATTGGTTGTAATTCAAAACATATGATTGTCCTTGGAGAGATTTTCCAACGTAGTAATGGAGTATCCAGGAATTAATTAGGCTGTACTAATTGAGGGACAAAACAAGTAACCTGATCAATTCAGATTATGAGACTAGGTGTCTCAAATCAATTGATTAACCATAGAGGTTAATTTATACCCTTAAATATGATTAACAAGGATTTAATCATAGGGCTAAAATGGACTTGACTGTGTTAAGTAAAGACTTGTTGTCTTCAAACAAATTAATTAACTGGGAAGGTTAATTAATATATACCAGAGAATACAATTAATGAAGATTTAATTATATTATTTTAACTGCCTTGACTGTGTCAAGAACTTTGGTTAAAGTTATCCATAAGTAATGTTGCAACTAAACTAATGATAGTTCAGTATTTGGTTGGGGAAGACAACAGTCTAATAGAAAGGAAAAGAATAAATAGATTAAGATAAGGTTTATTAATTGCTATTGTGACTAATATAATATATGGGGAAAGACACAAGTCCCCCAGAGGGTGGCACAGTGACAGGTTCCATCTAAGGTTTGAAGTCGAGGAATAACATGCACAGGTATCAGCAAAGTTGGATTGATAGCATTTCTAATTAAGAGATAGTGCCTGCAATTTGAACTCACCTTTAGGCTGATCCATGTTGTTAGATACAACATGGGGCAACTCATTGAGTGCCCCCTGTGTGTCATGAGATACATTGATAGGTGTGAGGAGAATCTCAGTTGCAGCAGTAAACCCCCAAATTGTGGTTTAAAAGCGCTGTTTTGGCAAAAACTATTAGGTTAGAACTGCCGCCACACCACTTAATAAATTTGTAAAGCGCCACCTAGTAAATGTTTTAGGCGCTGCTTGGGAAAGTTCCTGGGCGCCGCAGTGGCACTTGGTTTGAGTTTCAGAGCATTTTGATGGGGTTTAATGTAAAAACCCATTAATTCTAAAATAACTAAATATAGACAGCAATGTCTGGGCATTTAGGTTTGATCATCTGGTTTCCAGTTAAAACAATGATAGCTTGGATCAGAAATATGTATATTTCACAGGGGGTTGGCGCCAGAAGTCTGTAATGCTTCAAGCCAAAACAATACATTATCACAGAATGAATCAGGTGATTATGGAATATATTAGGGAATATTATAGGTTAAGAGTGTGAAGATCTTTTTGTTAAAGCTCTTGATTGAATGACAAAGTTGTGTCATAGATCACATGATAGGAATCCAGGTGTGATTTCAGAACCAGAGTGGTTTTCAGCAGAATATACACTGATTGGTATATAATAGAAACATGATAATAAATAAAGATGCTTATTTGTGACAATGACCACTCTCCCCTCAATTATTTTTTATGTTTTTTGCTTTTAACTGAAAGAAGACTATCATTTAATGAATGGGATGATCTGCAGCTAAGACTATGGGAAGTGAAAAGTGTGAAAGTGATCACCAGATGGCAATAAGATTAACACCAAGATTGCTTGTCTGAAATCTGAGCTCATTTAAGCTCACATAAATGATTTCCTGTCAAAATGTAAAAGAGTCAGACTGGGATAATAAAAAAGCAGCATGAATTTCCTGGATCCTCTACATCCCTCTGACCAACCAATGTTAGCCCTTCTTCCTCCCCCTAGAGTGCTGGATCAGGAGATAGTTCCTGCTCCTGCTCCCCTCCTCTCTTTTCCTGATGTCCCTCTGCTCTGCCAACTTGCCCCGTTGAGCCAGCCCATGAGCGCTGCTACTGGGGAGTTCCCCCTTGTCCCTTTCATCCCATAATACAACTACAGAAAGCTTGGGTTTGCCTACCTGAGCATGCTGGGGCTTGCTGAGCAAGTGATCCCCAACATGAGAGTATGGTGTCCCTGGGTCACTGCAGCCAATTATCTTGTCAGGATTACCCCATTATGTACATGGCCTTTCAGGCCCGGCCTGTCTCTCCTGTGAGAGTAAAGACAGACACCAGTATGGGCTGTGACACTCACTCTGCTTGATAAAAGAAGCCACATGTTCTTTGAAGAGGAGGTCATCAGACTACCCAATCACTTCATATACAACTACACAATAGACCCTTTACCAGAAACCCAACCTCACCACAGACTCATATATGTAAAGTTACACCTCCCCCTTGGGCCTCTGCTTTAATCCTCACCAAGTGCTTGGGTGTCTCTGCCAAATTGCGCCTAGATAATTATCCAAAGATTTACTAAACAAGCCTAGAAAAGACCTCATACTATTACTTGCAGAATTATTCCAAAGATTCCCCACCTAATCCACCCAAGAGATACCACTGGTTAAATATCACATGCAAGAGCAGCTGGGAGCAGTGTTATGTACGTCCAACTAAGGTTCCTCATTTTAGCTGAGTCAGTTATTTCTTTGATTTTTGTCCATTTAAATTTATTCAAATTTTCCTGCATCAAGAAATGCACTAATACCTCATATCATTGGTTGATTTTTTTGGGACATCCAACCTCTCACTCTGAACCTATTTTCTCCCTTAAATGATTGCAAGAGCTGTAAAAAACCTTGCTTCATCATTCTCTACTCTAATAAAGTCCAAAATTTGTTAGTCTAATTTGGCCATTTGGTTTTATCCTTTTCTTTGCAGTGATTAAAGTTGATTCCTTCCCCCCTTTGGACTCTCAGGAATTGTTAGTAGCAATCTTTTAGGTGTTGCTGAAACCATATTTTATTATGGTGCAGAGAAAGGCTTTATTTTCTTACTAATCTTCCCACAATTCTCACAATATAAAGCTGCAACCATCAAAAACAGAAGTCTTGAAGACATACCTGGAAGACATGTCCAAGAAAAGATTCATCCAAGTTTCAAAAGCTTCTTGCTCATCTCATATGCTGTTTTTAGGAAAGAAAGACAAAGGAATGCACCCATGTATGAATCACCAGAAGTTAAACAGCATTGCAGTGAAGAACTGGTACCCAGTTTCAAACACCAACAACCTTTGTGAAGTCCTTACTGGAGCCCAGGTCTACTCAAAGATTGTTCTCTGTGAAGCCTTCAACCAGATATGTATCAAGGAAGGCACCAAGTACAAAACTGCTTTAAAGACTTGTTATGGCCTCTAAAAATACCTAGTAATACCATTTGGACTATATGATGCCCCCAGTACCTTTCAGAAAATGATCAACATGGTGCTGGGTGATTAACTCAACAAGTTTTGTGTAGCCTAGCTTGAAAACATCCTTATCTACAAAAAGAATCACAATGAACACCTGAATCAATTAAAACTTATACAGGAGAAACTATCCAAAGCCAACTTACATGCCAAACTCAAGAAGTGTGAGTTCTTTCAACCAGAGGCAGAATTCCTTGGCTGTGTAGTCAAAACAGATAGATTTGCAATGTCACAGGACAAAGTGGATGCAGTAATCATCTGGTTCATGTCCACATGCCAAAAGGAAGTTATAAGTTTCCTGGGATTGGCAAACTATTGCCAAGATTTCATCAAATCTTTTCTTATAATCCTGCCTTCAACTCATCTATGCTGTCATGAATGACATTTCAATACTTGTATTAAAAACTCAAGAGTTGAGCCCCAGTTCCCAAAAGACAGATCAAACCCTCCAGGACAGTCCAGGACCTGCCAACCTGTTAAGTCACAGGCTCAAATTGATGAATTACTCCGCAACCTGCTGGCCTACTACAGAGAATTCCCTGAATAGTTGCCAGTCTGCCGTCAAACTGGTGCCAATAAAGACCCATATCTGCAAAGAAGATGTAACCTGGCTAACAGAGGTTGTTGAAGGACCCACTGCCAACCTGCCCAATGCCAATACTGGAGTTTTGAAACCAACATCGGAAACCCTGGAATCAAACCTTGACCCTCAAAGACTACTCAAGTCACACAAAGTGGACGGGAGACCGCCCACTTGTTAAATTGCAAACCTGAGTTAACGAGTTACTCTGAGACCCGCCAGCCTCCCAAAGACAATTCCCTGAATGGTCATCATATTGATGCCAACCTTGAACCACCAAAGACCTGAACCTATGCAGAGGTTGCAGCTTGCCTTAAGGAGGTTAAAACAAAACCTATTTTTAACTCTACCAATGACCACTGGCAACTGCCAGTCTTCCGCCCAGAAGGGGTAGTACAATTTAACTACTCAGGTGACATAGTGAACAGTGGCGGCGGAATAAAGCATTGCCATTTCTATTTACCAGAGCAGGCACAATCTGGATCTGCCGCCCTTGAGACTCCAAGCCAAGACCTACACCCCGCCAGTGCCTTGTCTGTGAACCTGAACCCTGCAAAAATCAAAGAAGCAAAGTCCCATGGTATTCCAACCCTGGCAGTATGGTGAATACCCCATCATCATTTTTAATAATAAAGTTTTATGAACCTTTGGTTTGAACAAATCTTACTCTATCTAGCCTTAGTGATCTTCCATCTTAATTCCGGTCAAGTAGACTACCAAGCCGCCACCCCCTCCTGAGCCCAATCTGCCAAATTGCACCAGGCATTATACTGTCCCCCAGGAGCCCCCTTTGGACCTGTGCACTTTACTGAGTACCCCCCAACCTGGCCTATTCAGAGTACGACTTGGAAATCATTCTCATTGCTGACCCTTTGGCAAGGACTAGAAGTACCAAATACATAGGACGTGAAGGAAAGAAAGTCAAGATACCGC
>QTSX02007318.1:100328-139468 GCA_014839935.2 Entomophthora muscae | reverse complement strand
TGGGAGCTTAAACAACAACTATGGACACTAATAATAAAAATATAATAGTAAGTAACAAATTTTATATAAGTGCATATGTATTTTATTAATAAAATTAAAATTTGACTTAAAAAGTGTCAAACTGGTCACTTTTTGCTTTAGAGTGTCAAACACAGATTTTTCATTTCTATTAGTAAATTTACTTATAAATTGCCCCTTAAATTGGTATTTTAGCTAACCAAATTATTAAACAGAGTTGAGTTCAAGTAAATTTAAACTTGGTTTTTGGTTTCAACCCCTAAATTACTAGTAAAAATTAGCTTAAAATTGGTTAAGCCAAAAATAACTAATATATTCACATATGTGGCACTTGACTCCCTGGTACTTGACACTTTGTCAAGTACCAGGGAGTTGATCACCAGGGAGTCAAACTTACCACAGTTCCCTCTGAGGGGGCACATAGTTGGAGTTCCTTATAAGCTTGGGTGAGCTCCTTCACTGTGCCTGTTTGGGTTAGATTCTTTACTTGGTGTATGATCATGAGTGTGGTGTCCTTCAGCGCAAATCTTGCCAAGAAGTCTTGTTTGAAGGTGTCCCAATCCTTCACAGGGTGTTGTGGGGTTCCTGGTCCCCAAAGTGTGTCCTGGGTTGTAGCCAGGGACCGGCTTGGAGGATTTGTCATTCTCCAACAGTGATGAATGGTTGGTGAGGAGCTTATACTTGGCCTGCATAAGAGCAAACTCCTCCAGTACCTTTCCAATCACTAGGCAAGCGTCTCCACCATACACTTGTACTTCAGCAGGCGCTAGCCCTTCTATGGGCTGATACCAATCCTGTAAGAGTCTAGTGAATTCTCCTCCAATTCACTTTCTTCCTCTATCTGTCATTTCAAGATGCCTAGTCACCTTTTCCCACTCCTCCTGGGCAGACTTACTAGAGGAAAATTTTCTGCAACCTTGACAATAGGATTCATCCTCCCCTGGGCTAGGGTAGAAGATGTGGGGTAATTTACTCATAAAAACTATATATTCTTTTATCACGGGAAATTTGGGTAGGGGTCATAATAGGCTTTTTAATTCACAGTCAGAAGAAAGATCCCCTTAGAAACCTTTGGATATATGGCCTTAGTATAGGGAACAATGAGGGTTTGTGCCAATACTTGGAGTCCTTCAACAATCTCTTGGACTCCTTGTACTTGGTCTTTGGCTTCTGCTCCTTGGTCTTGGGCTCCTGTGCTCTGGTCTTGGGCTTCTGTGGTCTTTTCCAGCTCAGGCTTTCTTTCCTTTGTCTTTGGCTCCTTCTGTAGCTCTTGTGGCCTTTGTAATCCACTTTATCTAGTCCCTGAAGAGTCTCAGATAGTTCTCCCTTTTATAGCCCCTTGTTTCAGACTAAAAACCTCCCTTAGAACTCTGGTTTTCAAAAGCTTAAACTATCCAGTTTTTCTCTTTCTATAGTATTAAGCTTTGAAACTTACTTCAGCCAATGAAAGCCCTGTGTTTTCTGCTTCTGCTCCTCATTTTTTAGGCTTTAACTCTTAAGTTAAAGCCCTTAAAACATTGATCAAATAGACTCTGGCTTGCAGCCAATCATACGCCTCAATTCCACAGTTTTGCCAAAAAGGTTTCCCTGGATGACTTTCTCTTGATCCTGGTTTGAACCCAAGGCTGTCTCGCTCCGGGTAAACAACTGCTCTGTGTTTCCAACGGTTTTGCCATGATTCCCATCACGTTTCCCCGGCAAATCTTGAGCACTTCCACATATGTTTTACTTAGGCAAATTTTGACCTCTTGATTTTACAATGTTTTTCTGTGTTTCTCTGTGTTTTTCTTAACGTTTTGCAACTTTTAATCCGCTTGCTGCTTGTCCTCTCACCTCTCCTAGTTGTTCTTAGCAAAATTTGCTCTTTTGCCCTTACAGTTTCTCTGTCTTATTTCTGGCCTCTTTCTGGCTCCCTTCTCACTCAATTTTACTTTTAATAAATTTACAGTTTTAACACACTGTAGATCATTTTTCCTCCTCTTTCTTTTTAATTATATGATATTTAAACCTTTTTTAATCATAATCAGGCAGTATTTAATTATTATTTAACTGCTTCTCTTTATCCATTTTCCTCTCAAAAGACACTAAAATCAGCTCTTCCAGCCTCTGTATCCAGTCTGGCTGGTCCCTTCAGGTTATCTCTGGGTCCTGCACTCACATCCTCTTAGCTCTTCAGCTAACTTCTGCAACACAATCTTCTGGTCCTTTGGCCAACCTGCATCATGATGGCTAGTCCTGTATCATAATCTTCTGGTCCTTCAGCTTATCCTCAACCAGTTCCACAACAAACCCTCACTAGGAACCTTCTTTGTTCCTTCTACACACTGAACCATATTGGTTCATTCCATTCAATATGAATTAACAGTCCATCAACTAGCCTTCACTGTGACCAAACAGTCCCTCTTGCTAGTTTTCTCTGTTAATTCCGTGAACCACCTCAGTTCTTTATCTCAGCCCCCATTACCAGAACTCATAGACCCAGGCATGAGTCTAAATTGAACTGGTGTTTGACTGGGCCCTTGCAAGTGGCACTCCACTTAGGCCATTCAACCATAGATCAATGTCTATGTGTTGTCTTTACTCACCCAGGTGATTAAGTCTGGGCTTTCAGTCGCAGAGTAATCAGCTCTACTTCCCAGAGGCCTGATCACACCAAGTTCTGCAGCTTGCTTCCCCAAGCAAGCCGCCTTGGTGACACCTCTGAGCAAGTCTATACCCTCCAATGCTCACCTTGGGTTTCCCCAAAGCTCCCATAGGGGCATAAACAAGGACACCCTACCAGTCTGTTAGGTAGGGTGCTTGCTCACAGACCTCCCATAAGTGTATTAGGGTACGTAGAGCCCTCAGAGCTCTTCCCTTCCCTGGCAGCCTGTGTTACCCGCCAGGGGTCCAAAACTTACTCCCCCCAGACAGAAAAAGTTCCCTGCTTGCTATTTCAGTCTTCACCCTTTTGCAGCCACAGTTTCCTGCGGGGTGAAGCACTATAGCCCAAAGCAGCTAATATCTTCTGCTGGGTGGAGGCAACATCTGCCTCTGGTAGTCCTTTGTTACCTACCAGCCAGGTCTTACTTACCCTAGTAATCCTATGTTACCTCCTAGGCTCACCTCACTTACCCTAGTAGTCCTATGTTACCTACTAGGCTCACCTTCAACAAACAACCAAACCTCTGCTTGGCCAAAATTAGCCCCGCCTGCAAACCACCAAACATGTGGATCACCACAGTGGCCATCCATGTTTCCCCAAGTAAAAGACTACATTTCATGATGTGTCTCATGTATGAGGGAAAAACACTCCACACAGAAGCCACAGGGGTTGCTCCAATCCCTCCCAATCCCATCCATGTCATGGGAATCTATCTTCATGGAATTCATTACGGACCTACCTCCCAGTGATGGTTTCACAGGGATCCTGGTTATTGTGGACTGCCTCACCAAAGCCGCAGAGTTCATCGCTTACTTCTCAGGAATGTTGGCCACCGCCACAGCTCGGTTATTTCTTAACCACATCTACCGCCACCATGGTCTCCCCAAAGACATTGTTTCAGACAGAGGGACCCAGTTCACTTCCAAATTCTGGGGCAAAATAATGCAACAACTTCAAGTAAAGCTCAACCTGTCAACAGCCTTCCACCCTCAAACTGATGGATAAACAGAGCAAGTTAACCAGATACTGGAAACTTATCTCCACGCCTACGTCAACACTAAGCAGGATAACTGGGCAGAACTACTATCCTTGGCCCAGTTTAGCTACAACAGTTCTTACCACTTGGGAGCCAAGATGTCTCCATTTACGGCCACCTACAGGTTCTCCTCGCAAAGAAATCCCCACCAAAGGCTGTCCATGGACAGTACCTCAAGCCAACAAGTACTTCCAAAATCTAAAGGATACCCAGAAACACTTACAGACTAACCTCAGAGATGCCCAACAGAAGTACAAGGTCCAAGCTGACAAACACCGACACACAAACCCAGAGTTCAAAGTAGGTTTTAATGTATACCTTGACACCAAGAACCTCAAGATCAATCAAGTGGGTAGAAAGCTAGGACCCCGCTGCATTGGCCCCCTCAAAATACTCCAGAAAATCTCTGACACGACGTACTGAGTACAGCTCCCTGAATGGTCAAGTGCCCACAACGTCTTCCATGTATCCAAATTAGAGGCAGAGAGAGGAAGCTCCCACGCGCATCAGACTAAAGACAGCAACCCCCCACCAATGATCCTAAAACATACCCCAGAGTGAGAGGTAGAGGCTATACTAGGATACAGGAAAGTTTGCAACCAGGTCCAGTACCTAGTTTCATGGGTAGGGTACCCTCCGGAATCAAACTCATGGGAACCTGCAAAGAATCTCGCCAACGCTCCTGAACCCATCGCCCAGTACCGCCAACAGACAGGTCCGCCAAGGAGGGAAGGAAAGGCGACTGTCAGAAATATTCCTGACAACACCTTGTGTCAAGATAATCTTTTGGGCGCAATTGGGCTCAAAGAGCAAAATAAAAAATGCAGCAGTTCCCCCTGATTAGGGGAACTGCCGCAAAACATCCAGTCAAAGAAACAAAAATTAAAAAATTAAATTTAGAAAAAACTGGTTTTATACCCCGGCTGCCAGCCGCACGCCAAGCCTGGCGGCTTGCCTGCCAGTTCCCCAGCCAGCCAGCTGGCAGGGAACAGCGCACCCCCCACAGAGGGATCACCCACCCCTGCCAAATGAGGAAATTGCCCAATTGGGAATCCCAAAAAGACAATTTCCCCAAGCTCAAAAATGGGGGAACTGCTGCCCAAATTTGGAACCTACCAAATTTGGAGGGGGTTTACAAGATGCCAGCATGACAATTAATGCATCAACTACAGAAGTTGAATATTATTGCATGAAAGTACCTGAAGAAGCTCCAAAGTCATGCAATGCCAAGATTAACAATTCATTGCCTGCCAATCCATTCCCATCCCACTCCCAAAAGGGAATTCCAGACAACACCAAGTGTTTGGGGTTCCCTGTCCAATGTTTTGCACTATTCATGCCCCACAAGGATGATAGTATATAATAAAGCCAAATCACTTGATGATAGTTTGTGCTATTATTGAGTGAAATTACCCCTCAATAGTATCACATAAATCAATCTAAAACTTACCCTACAAGAAGTTAAACAAGACACTAAGCTTTGTCTGCCCTTTCCCAGGACCAGAAGATGGATCATATAATCTTCTCAGCTGTCCTCACAGCATGCCTAGGGATTGGGGGCCACCAACATAATCAACAGCATGGGCCATTCAACAATCCATCTGGCAAGTACTACTACAAGGAGCCAGTGCAGCTCAACTCCTCCGAGCAGTACTCCTGGCCCACACTGGTATTGCCCCATTCCACCCAGTCCGTAGCTATATACACCTGTGTATACTATATACTCACATATTTCACCGGTAATTTTGGACGTTATAACGTACACGCCAAAGTCTTTTGATTGATGATGACGGTCTATCCAATCGTGACGGCGCTCACAGGCTTCCAAGTCGCCAACTTGGTCCCTTATTTTGCTAGAATACTTCCCCAATTGTTGGGTCTTTACAGTAAGGGATCAGCTTCTGTTCATGTTGTTGGATTTGGAAATTTGAGTTGGCTTCCTAACTTGGCTTTGAGTGGCTGGATAATCAGATTGCGGGTCACAAACCCGCTTACTTGGAACCTTGCTGGCGGGTCGAGCCTGCTGTTTTGACATGAGTTCATGTGTTCTAAACTAAATAATATATGTTTATCTCAACAGGTTTGAAAACTACTGTATAATTTCTTTATTTTTGAACTTTGATTTTTTTATTGTTGCAAAGTTGAATATTTTAAATATGAAGAAAAAAATAGTTGGATCAAATTTGACAGAAAATCTGTGGACGGAAAAAAATTTACGTAATATCTTCCTGCCCATCTAAAGATTATAATAAATATGTATATTCCTGATTTTAATTATTTTTTGTTTCATTTTTATTTATTTTTTTAATGCCTTGTGTGAAATTTTGCAGTCCATCTTTTCATGCTAATTTTACTCTTTTTCTCAAAATCTTGCATTATCTTAAACAATGATAAAGGGCCATTACTTAAGGAGGGTACTGTAGACCTGAAACTAAAAATGTAAAAATTGGTATTAAATTATGCAAACTAAGGTGAATAAGCCAGAGACAATAAAATCTAGATTCATTTTAATTACACAAGGGTTGCTAAAATAATTTACAAAAATAACAGTTAGTTTATCAAATCTTTATTAGGCGCACTTTACGCTTTAAAAGCGTCTTAGAAATACCAGAAAGAATACATATGCCAATTGGAACAAAGATATAAGAAAACTACTTAACCTCAGGTAAATAATTTAAAGTAGCTTCACTATTCATAATATTTGTAGAAAATAATATATTCTATGCTTGAGAAACAGCTTGCTTAATCATACAATTTACCAAATAGGCGGTTCCAGCTTTTTATGCTCAAACTCTTCAAGTGCAGAATACACCGAAGAAAGATCTCTTAAATTATTCTAGCTAATGTTAGGACCCAGACTTAAAAATACCAACTTACAATATTTATAACGACCCCATTATTTTCACAGACATACTTGACGAGACCGTTGGAGGCCTGCTTTTTCTCTACGAATACTATACCCTTAGCTTTGGGTTTGAACCTGTGAGTGATTAATACGTAAATAAATCAGAGCCAGTACCTGGCAACCGAGGTTTGGTGGATCTCAATACTTGGCGCCCCCCAAATCTGTTGAGTGACTTGGATTTGCTTAAGCGAATCTGTTTTGATTGGAGGGTTTGATTCAACGAGTTGTCCAACTTCAAAATTGGGCGATTCTTTTTTGATTCGAGGTGCAAGCTTTGAGTCAAAGCCTTCAACAAAAAGCATAAAATAGTCACGATCCATGACATCAGAGCCGAAAGAAAATTTAAGGAATTGGAAGCAGATATCTTTCGACTCACAATCTGCTGTTTCCAGAAAAGTCAAAATATGCTTAAAAGCTTTTGAGAGAGTAGTTTTTTCCTCGGACCAGGCTTTTAGGTACACCACGATCTTTTCCTTGTCGGCTTGCGCCACCTCGAATTCTGCAAAGCTTGAAGTCGGGAAGAGGTTGAATAGGCTTTGGACTTTGCGCAAATTCAATAACGAAAGCTGTTCGAATTCAATGCTTGTTAATGGTTTCTTAAGGGTGTGTTGTGAACTGGCCTTGCTGGAGTCTTTAAATTGTGAATTCGTAGTGATTATTGGCTTAGAAGGGTCTATTTTTGGATCAAGATTTAAGACGTTATCCTTTAAGTTAATGGGCTGGGCTTCGCCATTAGCTTCACCAACTTGGATGCTCGACGGTTGTATACTGGTAAATAAATAGTTTGCTGTCATGAAGGGGGGTGCCCCAATGGGATAGCCCCGAGGAAGGGATTGATGTCCTGCTCTGTGCCAATTGGGTATATCATTCAAGGTTGGTCGAGAATGCTGGTGTAAGCTCGGGCGATAATGTTGAGAAATTGGGTTGAACTCGGGCCTCAAAGGATAATTAAGCGGCTGCTGCATTGGATAGCTTAAACTCGGTGACGCTGAGAAGTTAGGGAAACCTCCTGAATTACGTTGCAAATTTATAGGATAAGGCTGAGAAAAATCCATCATAGCTCCTGGTCTGGAAGGGTTGGAGATTGTGTTATTCAATATAAAGTCTGAAGAAGAAGAAGGCAACACTTTCCCTTGAAAATAAAGTAAATATCAAATAACTTCAAACTAAAAGCGGTTACCTTCAGTGCTAGCAGGGGGTTCAGGCTTTGCTATAAACTGTGGGGCAGATTTAAATGAGGTCACTAATCGAGAAATTTTTAGCTGGAGCTGTAAAATTAAAGCTGATAGATCTTCCTCGGACATCCAGATGATTTTATTTCCATGATGATTGCTTCCTGAAACTTTGCATATAATTTTTCCTCCTTGACTATGTTTCTCTATAACAAAATCAGGAGTGAAGTGGTTTGGGCTGGTCATAATATTCAATATCTGGGAACAAATTCTGCTTTGCCCCTAAACTGATATCCAATTAATAAACCACAATAGTTGTATTTTACATATATAAATACACTGAAAATAAGGGATATAATTATATTACCTTAAATATTGTTTGTAGAATTATTGTCCCACAGTAATTTAAAAAAATGTGGAGTCATTCTTGAACCTCTGTTAACATAGCTATTTTCAAGGAGTGATCCTAGTTGTCCTATTGGGCTTAATTTGATAAGATGATCCAATGCCTAGCCAATAAAACCCATTTGAGAGAAACAGCAGTGCCACATAGATAAGAATTAGCCAATCAAATGGCAGCTTGGTCATAATATAGGGGGTGGAAGTGAGTAAAAATCCATTGAGTCAAGAATATAGTATCCAATGTGGATATGGCTAGGTAAGTCCTTCTATCCAACCACCATCCAACCAATCACATCAATATCAATACAATATCCACTGTGGATATGGCTAAGTCCTTCTATCCAAGTACCATCCAACCAATCACACCAAGAAGGCTTAAACCATTGGACTTCATCTAAAACAAGTGTGGAATTATGGTCAGAACAGTTTAAAATTTAAATAAATTATTAAAGTAAAATAATGGTAGTCTGACTATTTTAAGCTATATGTAAGTTTCAAGTTTTTTTTGAAGAATTGAATTTTAACTATATATACTGGTAAGATGTAACTTGGTGTCAGGTTTTTGGGATATTGACTAAGTAATGAATTTAACCAATAATCATACGGCGCAGCCATGCGGCTTTAGAACAGTTTCAACAAAAAAACGTGGGCAACCAGGCCACGAGATCATGGATCAATGACCAAATCACTGTCATAGTAGATTCCATAATGCCAGGTATTATTTGCCCAAGTCAGAAAGCTAGGAAAGCCGGAAAGCCGTTAACTAAATTGACTGATTTGACAGATTTAAATCAAACAGTTGATCAAAAATGGGTTACGGCTGCTCCAGTTTGCCAGTTGAATCTGATCCTCCCTGTAAGTTGATGTTGATAAATTGACGTAATTTGAGGGTCACCCAATATGATCTTATTTATCAGCATGGTCATCAGAAGTTGGTCACTCAAAGGTTCTTTGCAACCTGGACTAGATACTCACTTGACAATGTGGAAGGAATAGGAGCCCAGGATCCAGGCAGTATTGCTTAGTCAAATTTTGATATATATTGGATAATTTTCACTGTTTCAACTCTTAAGAGCTGAGTCCTCCCAAAAATTTTACTCAATAAAATCATATATCCCTTGGTCTAACTTTAATTTCAAATGCATCCTGTAGTTGGGTTGTTACGCTACATCTCCTATAATCTGATTCTCAGCCAGATTATCACTGGAAGATGGGGCCCTGCTGTTGGCACTTTGTTGTTGACTCCACCCAATGTTAATTCCATCCTGACAATCTCAGAGTTGTTTCACCTACCTTTAAAACTGAAAATCTGGTTATCTCCCAATGTCCTGAATTTTATTCTGAAGACACTCTGATGCTTTTGCAGGCTATTTATCTCAGGCTACTTCGGTTAAGGTTAATTATTTTACTTAACCCTAGTATCTCATTTGAAAATTTCACAAAACGGTATCTGAAGCTGCGTTGGTGGCTAATCATTAACTCCATGTGGATTTGGTTAGTGATTTCCCATCACTTGGAGACAGCTTCTTATTATCCGGCAATTTCTGTTACATAGCCCTGGGTAGTGGCCCAGGTAGACAACTGACTCTGTTTGATTAATGGACTCAGTTGTACAGTGTGGCAAGAAGAACACTGATGCTGTGGAAGTTATCAAGTGAGTTCCTTTCAAATTCACTCCTCAAGGTTGAGCCCCCTGCCATGTTGCCCAATGCTACTTCAGTCTCTATCTTAGTGTTGTAAGCTAACCTCAGAAATAACACAGGAAGCTGTGGCAGCCTCATTATTTGTCCATGAATAAAGACTAGTATTTCATAGCTGTCTCTATTAGGCTTTACAATGAAGCGTAGTCTATCCTATCTCCAAATCTCTTTCTCCCAATCAAACTATAGTATAAGAGCAAAAGACTATATTGTTGTTATACAGTATAAATTCATATAGTAAAATATAGGGCTATAAATATGGACCTTAATTCAGAATAATAAAGAAATGGCTCATTGTCATTGAGTTGCAGGCCCAGCCAGACTTGTTACTCCTGATGACTACAACAAATTATTCCGGGCTGCAGGTTATCTCAAAGGCACAGGTTTGTGAGCAACTGAACCAATAATAGTTCAATATTTAAATTGGGGAAGACAACAGTCCAAATATTAAGGACGAAAATAGAAATAAGATGTAATATTTTATGAACAATATAGTTGATATACTATATTTGGGAGCCACAATTGCCAGGGGGTGGCATAGTGGCGTGTTCCATGTAATGTTCTGGCTGGGACTAACTTGAAGGAGGGATCAGCATTTTGAATTGGTAGCACTCTTAATTAGGAGATAATGCCCATAATTTGACATTAGCCACAGGATCTTCTATATCATTAGTTATGTTATGTGGTGTCTTTTTGGATGCCCCCTGTGTATTGTGAGATGTGTTAGCAGGTGAGGAAGTAATATTGGTTGCAACATTTTCCTTCACTTTCCTAATGTTATAAGACTTATAATATCATCATAGTGGATGATAAAATATCACAGTCCACAGATTTCTGACACTTGGTAAGAAAGCAAGTGGAGAGAATATTAGAGGTAGAAAGAGAAACATGATTTATTGGGAAAAATATGATAAATTTTTTGCACCTATCTAAAATTCTACAACTATTCTGCACTGTATTTGTGGTGATCCACATGTGTGCTGTTTTGCAGGTGAGGGTTGATTTGGCTTCAAATAAAGACAATATGCTGAAGAGTGACAATGTGTGGTTAGCTGGTGACACTGTAAACTAGTAGGTAACATAGGGCTGCTAGGGGTAAGTAGGATGAGCCTAGTAGGTAACATGGTCTACTAGGGTGAATAAGGCCTGCCTGATAGGTAACATAGGACTACCAGGGGCAGATGTTGCCTCTACCCAGCAGAAGAAATTGGGTGCTTGGGGCTATAGTGCTTCACCCCGCAGGAAACTGTGGCTGTGGAAGGGTGAAGACTGAAATAGCAAGCAGGGAACTTTGTCTGTCTGGGGGGAGTAGGTTTTGGACCCCTGGTGGGTAACGTGGGCTGCCAGGGAGGGGAAGAGCTTTGAGAGCTTGACGTATCCTAATACGCTTACAGGAGGTCTGTGATCAAGCATCCTACCTAACAAACTGATAGGGTGTCCTCGTTTATGCCCCTATGGGAGCTTTGGGGAAACCCAAGGTGAGCATTGGAGGGTATAGACTTGCTCAGAGGTGTCACCAAGGCGGCTTGCTTGGGGAAGCAAGCTGCAGAACTTGGTGTGATCAGGCCTCTGGGAAGTAGAGCTGATTACTCTGCGACTGAAATCCCAGACTTAATCACCTGGGTGAGTAAAGACAACACATATACATTGATCTATGGTTGAATGACCTAAGTGGACTGCCACTTGCAAGGGCCCAGTCAAACGCCAGTTCAATTTAGACTCATGTCTGGGTCTACAAGTTCTGGTAATGGGGACTGAGATAAAGAACCAAGGTGGTTCATGGAATTAACAGAAAAAAACTAGCAGGAGGGACTGTTTGGTCACAATGAAGGCTAGTTGATGGACTGTTAATCCATATTGAATTGTGGGAACCAAGATGGTTCAGTATGTAGAAGGAACAAAGGAGGTTCCTAGTGAGGATTGGTGGAGGAACTGGTTGAGGATAAGTTGAAGGACAAGAAGATTATGATGCAGGACTAGATGATTATAAAGCAGGATGGCAAAGGACCAGGAGTTGGTGCTGAAGAACTGAAGAGCTGAGAAGATGAACTAGCCAGACTAGATGCAGAGGCTGGTAGAGCTGATTTTAGTGGCTTTTGAGAGGAAAATAGATAAAAAGAAGCAGTTAAATAATAATACTGCCTGATTATGATTAAAAAAGGATTAAAAATCATATAATGGAAAAAAAGAGGAGGAAAAATAACATATAGTTTGTTAGAACTATATGTTATTTTAAAAAGAAGAATTGAAGAGGAAATGGGCCAGAAAGAAGCTGGGAAAAGAACAGAGAAACTGAAAGGGCAAAAGAGCAAATTTTGCCAAGAACAACTAGGAAAGGCAAAAGGACAAGCAGCCAGCAGGTTCAAAGTCGCAAAACGTTGAAAGAAACATGGAGAAACACAGAGAAATGTTGAAAAATCAAAGGGTCAAAATTTGTCTAAGTAAAACATATGTGGAAGCGCTTGAGATTTGCCGGGGAAACATGACAGAAATTACAGCAAAACTGTTCTAAACACAGAGCAGTTGTTTACCTGGAGTGAGACAGCCTCAAGTTTGAACCAGGGTCAAGGACGGGTCATCTGGGGAAGCCTTTTTGGCAAAACTGTTGAATTGAGGTGTATGATTGGCTGCAAGCTGGAGTCTACTTGATCAGTGTTTTAAGGGCTTTAACTTAAGAGTTAAAGCCTAAAAAATGAGGAGCAGAAGCAGAAAATTCATGGCTTTCATTGGATGAAGTAAGTTTAAAGGTTTAATATATTATAAATGAAGGAAAACAGGATAGTTTAAGCTTTGAAGAACCAGAGTTCTAAGAGAGGTTTTTGGTCTGAAACAAGGGGCTATAAAAGAGGGAGCTATCTGAGACTCTTCAGGGACTGGATCAAATGAATTACAAAGGCCACAGAAGCTACAGAAGGAGCCAAAGACCAACAATAGGAAGCCAGAGCTGGAACAGACTGCAGGAGCCTAAGATTAGAACACAGGAGCCCACAACTAAGGTGCAAGAGCCCAAGACCAAGTACAAGAAGTCCAAGAGATTGTTAAAAGACTCCAATTATTGGCACAAACCCCTTATTATTCCCTATCCCAAGGCCATATATCAGAAGGTTTCTAAGGGGATCTTCCTTCTGACTGTGAATAAAGTGCCATTATGACCCCTATCCAAATTTCCCGTGTAAAGAAAGAATATAAGCCCCATGAGTCAATCACCCCACATTTTTTATCCTAGCCCAGGGGACAAGGAATCCTATTGCCTAGGGTGCAGGAAGTTTGCCTCTAGTAAGTCTGCCCAGGAGGAGTGGGAGAAGGTGACAAGGCATTTGGAAATAACAAATAGAGGAAGAGAGTTTATTGGGGGAGAGTTTGAAAGACTATTACAGGATTGGTATCAGCCCATAGAAGGGCTAGCGCCTGCTGAAGTACAAGTGTATGGTGGAGACGCTTGCCTAGTGATTGGAAAGGTACTGGAGGAGTTTGCTCTTATGCAGGCCAAGTATAAGCTCCTCACCAACCATTCATCACTGTTGGAGAATGACAAATCCTCCAAGCCGGTCCCTGGCTACAACCCAGGACACACTTTGGGGACTGGTGACCAGGAACCCTACAGTATTTTTATAACATGTTGAGATAAAAAATACATCAGCATAAAAAAATCAAATTTTTAGCAAAAATATAAGCTTTTTTAACAACCAAATAGGATTTAATGAGCAAACATATCCAGACACAAAACCAAAAATACATACAATAGTGTTATATATATACTTATGAGAAGTATATAAAACAAAATAAAGGAGGATTTAAGAAGAAAATGTCACTTTATTAGTATGAGTTTATAGTATTATATAGTATCACAAGAAGCCATATACTGTCCATGTACGTCATGGCAGTCATGGGGATTATCCAAGTAATTGTTTCATTTAATGTTTTAAAGGTTTTATCCCTGTATTAGATGGGCAATTGATAAGAGTGCCACCAACTTAATGATTAGTCATAGAATCACTCAGAAAATTACTTCTCCAAGAGGAAGTAATTAAATATGTTGTAATAGTAGTTTACAACCTGTTTAGACACAAAAAATACCATCATAAAACTAAATCAGTTCAGTCCAAAAAAGGCAAATAGTTCCACTTGGAGGTCAATTATATACAACAAAAGTACCATCTAACCAGGGCCAGATTGCTAAAAAAGTCAAGCACACAGAAAAATTAAAATTGAATTCATTATCCTAAAAAAGAGACAGCAACAAAAAAACCCATATTCAAAACAAAGCTGAACAAGTCACATCATGGAGCAATCTACATCAACTGTTTTATTGGTCAGGTAATAAACATATTAAAATCAGATAATGAAATTTTTCAGTCACTAAATTAATAATTTTAAACACAAAACAACAAATTCTGTGAAAATATGGATTATTTTTGTGACTCAAAATAGAAATAGTGTATTTTATGAGTTATTTCACCAAAGTTTGTTCTAGAAACTATAAAAAAATTTCAATTTTTGTGCCTCTAAATTTGGTAGCTTAGGCTTGGGTGAGTGTCTCAAATAGGAGCATGAATTTGAATAAAATCAATAATATGGCAATATTTTGGTATTATGTTTTTAATAGAATTTTATTACTTTTATTTTAAAATAGTCTTTACAAGTAATAAGAATTTCGATATTTGTAGAGGAGCAGTGCCAGGAACAACTGCAAGCCAAGGTTATTAATCAAAGGGGCTCAGATACTATGGGCCCTGTTTACACACAGCAGCTCAACTTAAGTCACAAGGAAGATGAACTATATGTTTCACCAGGTGTTGTGAATGCCCATATTCACGCTCTTTTGATTTTTCCTGGGTTGGTTCTTTCAAGGACAAATCTCTTGCTTTTGCCTTTGCCCCTCAAAATGAGTTGATTTCCAAAGATGAAAATTCTGCTGTTTGTCTTCTTTGCCCTTCACAACTCACTCACCCAACTCATACCTGTGGCAAGTGATTCCACTGTCCCTGTATTGTTTTGTGGTAACATCACAATACATATTCTATTTCCTTATCACCAATAAAAATTAAGTTATATTCACATTTTTGTATGTGTGTCTTTCAGTACTTTGGCGCCTCTCTCTAGCCACAACTAGCAGAGATTTACTATTCAGGGCCACAAGGTAACCATTTTATCTTCCCTGCCAACTAACCCAAGGCTTAGTATAAAACCAATCCTAAGGTTAGGATTCCCTGTTGTGTGTCTGTGCCACGCCTCAGAACACAATAAAATGGTGCGCACTACAGGGGCTGTAAGCCTATTGATCACCCCTTTTGCCACTAAGTTTGCAGACCTGTCTTCTCCCCGCTATAGGAGTTGTCTTCACCTGAAATTATCAGTCTTCCTATTAAAGAGGACATTTCAGACCCACCTATTGTCCCCACTGTCTTGAACCTAGGAAATGACCCACACCTAGTAGTTTATACTATGGGTACCCCTGACTTGGAACAGGTCATGGCAGTAGCCCTTATGATAGCTTGTGACAGTGACGTTTCCAGCCTTCAACTACAGTTTAATTGACAGAATATTACAAGTAATTGTTTACCTGTAGTTCCTGCAACATCTCCTCTCAGCAGCAGGTTCTGCTGACTATCTGCTCTCGTCCTTTGCCCAACTTGCTTTGGCCCATAACCAGATGGTACTGGGGCTTCACGTTCAGAAAATCTTGTCCCTTCAAGTTGCTGTAACTAACCACTGGGACTAGTTTGCTGCCTATATCAGTGGGTTTAGTCCCTTTTCTCTCTGGTATCTGATAAACAACATGATTCAATTGCTTCCTAATTGCGCCTGGTTACCTCCATTGAGCAGGCATGTTTTTCTATCCCTGAATATGTCAGTAAACGTCTGCATAAATTCCATCAGTTACAGTAGCCCTGGCAAACCTAAGTGGACTTCATCCTTAACACTTATTGCTCTGATTTTGAATGACTTGTGGAACAACTCAATAAGTTCAGTGCTTGCTCCTTTGATCAGCTACAACAGGTGGCAGCACATGCTTCTCAAAGTCTCCATGTGCTATAGAAGGAAGTTGCTCACAAAAGAGTTATCTCTGCTGCTTCCATTAAAAACCTCTGAGCCCAAATGGACAAGCTGTCTGCGCCTAAAGGAGATGTCCCTCCTTCTCCTCTGTCCAATGATATGATGGATAGAGAACAGAAGTTGTGAGATGCCATCAGAGAATTATGTGTGTCTATTTGCAGCCAAGGACACCCAGAAGAAACTCCCTAGCCTGACCCACATGTGGCTGTCTTGACTTCCTAGGTTGCTGTCCTTCAGCAAGAAGTTACTGCTCTCCATGCTGCAGTGACTGATGCCACTAGTGCTGTTAGCCTTGCTGACAACAACAGCTGCTGCCAAGGGTTTCCTGGAAATCCTCAAATCCATTGCGCTAGGGAGTTGATTGTCCTAGCCAATGAGGTCAGTCACCTTAAGCGGGATCACACCAGCCTGGACAGAGATGTTCAAGAAATAAGTGAATTGATTGGCTCTGTGAATGAAAGATTCTCTCCTTGCCTCTCCATGGGACCTTTTTTAACCTCTCACTTGGCTGAAATTTCTACTGTGGTGATCACACATGGCCATCAAATGGACGTTTTGGAGCAGCATGTTGATCAGGCTAATGACATGAGCTCCTGCAACAATGCTGTCTTGGCTACTCTTGAGGAAAGTGTCTGCCAACTGTGAACGCATCAACCCCCCTCTGAATCTGAAGCTGAATTCTCTCTGCACATCAATGTATTAGATAGCAATACTGGTGGACCTACCCCCAAAACTCACTTCAAACCTACATTCAAGCAAGTCTTTGACCCTAAAACGTCCACCATTGCGGTCTTCTTGACCATCTATGAGACAGACATGCAAAGAGCCTCTTATGTGGTTAAGAAGGAGCACATTTTGACTTGTTTGCACCCTACCTTCCAAGAAGTGGTTGTGCCTGAATTATCCACCATTGACACTTGGGAAGAAAAAAACAGCTTCTAATTGACAAGTTTGGTGATGATCTCACTCTAGAGGTAAAAAAGAACATCTTCATGCATATTGTGCTCAAACCAAAAGATACCTTGGATAAGTTTGCAGATAGTTTCTATATGGAAAGACAACAGTGATAACAAGCAGGCAGCTAACAGCATATGAAGCCCATATGGCTTGTGCCCAAGCCCTCAAAGTTAATCAACTCCTGTGCCTCTACTTTGAAGCTCACAAGGTCATGCTATTTTCTATGAAGAGTATAAAGACTTTACTACAAGACATGCACTGTACTCACTCTGGCTCTGTTGTGCAAGATAATTTAGCGGCCTTCAATTCTGGTTTTTTCCCCTGCAGCCCTTGTATCCTCACCATCAACCCGCAGAATACTCCTAGACGCCAAGTATGTCATAACTGTGGACAAATAGGCCACCACTCCTATGTCTGTACCAATCTGCGGGTTGAAGATGTCAACCCTAAATAGTAGACGGGAAAAGAACAGCTAACTAAGAGGAGGAGACACTCTTGGTTGATGGTTCCTCCCAGTATCCTCCAATTCCCCCCTCCATAGCAGATTCTGAGCATACCAATTCCCAAGTTCCCCCAACTCTGCTAATATTCCATGACATATCTGATAATTTAGAAATGGATAATTCAGATACTGAAGACTCTGACACATATTGATATTTAGTTCTAGTGTTGTAACTGTGCTGTTTTAGCAGAGTTACAAGGGGGAAATGTTTAGAAACTAGATAATATTCTTTATTGAGAGATCATGATTATATAGTTAACGTGAGCCATGGATAAAAGGAAAATGATAGGGCTGATCACACAGTGGGATGGTGAAGGAGGTGGCTTGGTCCTGGTAATGATTCAAGCATCAAAACAAGGTATCCACTGTAGGGGATCAGGATTTGTTCATGTTGTTGGATTTAGCAATTTATGTTGAATTCCTAGTCTGGCTTTGAGTGGCTGGATAATTGGGTTGCAGGTCACAAACCTGCTTACTCAAAACCTTGATGGCAGGTCAAGCCTGCTGTTTCAACAACCCCAACTGAAGGTTGGCCTCCTCTGGGGGTAGATTGTCAGGGAGGTTGTCAGGAGCCCAGGCGCCATACTGGACTAGCTGTTGTTCTGTGACAGGTAGGGTAGTCTTGTGTTGTCTTTGTCTTGCTTTGCAGGGTCTCAGGTAATCATGGTGGAGGATTTTGTCTTGTTTGCGCTTCCCAAGTCCTTGCACAAGGTAAGTGTTATTTTTTTTTACCTTTAGGATGATTGCTGGGCCTACTTTTTTGGGTTGTAGTTTGCTTTTGTCAACGTTCATGACCCAAACTTTGTCACCAACTTCATGTCTGTCTTGGATGGGGACAAATGTCTTTTGCAGACGCTTGCTTTCCTTTTCTGTTTGATCACTATTGGCCTCTAGGGCCTGGGGATCTGAGTGAGAGGAGACTTTGCTTGGAATTTCCAGCTTGGGTTCTGGCAATGCTTGAATGATATTGGGCTGTGTGCTGTATACCAACTCAAAAGAGCTTTTCCTGGTGGATCTGTTCACCTGAGTTTAGCACAAAAGTAGTGCAGTCAATAAGTTGCTTATACCAGTCTTCAGGTCTCCCGGCGGTGAGCTTTGGCAAGGCTTGCACAAGGCTGCCATTTAACCGCTCTACACGTCCATTGGCCTGTGGGTGGTATGGTGTTGTCACAGTGTGTTTGACCCCATTCTTGGTGAGATATACGTTGGTATCTTCAGAGGTCAATTCTTTGCCTCCGTCAGTTATCTGGAGTTCTGGCTTTCCAAACTTGCTGATTATTTCTCTTCCTATGAACCGCCACACGTCATTGCCAGTGTGTGTCTTTACTGCTTGGGCTACTGGCCATTGTGTAGCAAAATCTATTACAGTGATGATGTATTTCTTATCATTGTGTTTTCCTGGCATGGGGCTGACAATGTCTAGGGCCCACACCTTGAAGGGTAGTTGCATGCGGATGGGTAGTACTAATTTTGGTGGGGTTTTTCTTTTTGCAAATTTCTTGCATACTTCACATTGGTCTAGGACTTCTTGAACATCACGGTACAGGGTTGGCCACCAGGCCTTGTGTTTAAGGAACTTGTATAGGTTGCAACTCTTGGTGTGTGGGGATATAAGGGATGGTAGTTCCGTTGGACATTTTTTGGTGCAAGATTCCATACATGTCAGCAAATAGATGTTTGTTCTTAATGAATGTTTCTTTTGTTATGTCGGTTATGCCAGGGGGAAACCTTTGTCCTTTGTCCAAAGTACCAAGAGGGGCCAGTCTGGGTTGAGCCCATTTTCTTCCCTTGTGGCGCAGACATACAGGCGCAAGAGGGCATCTGCAATGGCAAGTTCTGGACCAGGTTTGTATTGTATGAGCATATTGAATCTCTCTAAGAGTTTCATCTAGCGGTCTTGATGGCAAGATGAGTTTGCTTGATTTTTGAAATATATGGGCAACTTGTGGTTGGTCAGTGCTGTGAATTCTTCCTGCTGCTCTAGATAACAGCGCCATTTGACTAGGCAGTATACAATGGCCAGAAGTTATTTGTTGTGGATAGGATATTGACACTTGCCATCTGTCAACTTTTGTGATTTATAGGCTACAGGCAGGAAGTCACCATCATTATTTTTGATTTGCAGTACTCCCCCAATAGATGCGTCCAAGGCATTGGTTTCCATCTGGTATTCCCTGTCATGTTTGGGGTATTGCGGGATAGGTGCTGTTGTGAGTTTCTCTTTGAGACGTCTAAAACAGAGGTTGTGTTGGGGGGTCCACACAAACTTGGATTTGGCACCATTTATGGTGGATAAGGGGGCAGTCAAGACACCACAGTCAGGTATGAAGTGGCGTACATAGGCCACCATCCCCAGGAATGTGTGGAGTTCCAACTTGTCCTTGGGTGATGGCATCTTGCAGATGGCCTGTATCTTTTGACTGTCGGGTTTGATGCCGTCTTTTGAGACTATGTGTCCCAGAAAAGGCAGTTGCTTGCAAAAGAACTGGCATTTGGAGGGCTTGGCCAGCAGTTTGTGTTGTGCCAGGGTAGCAAGGACTGCCTCTAAGACCTTGTGGTGCTGCTCTACCAAGGGACTATAGACAATAATGTTGTCTAGGTAAACTAGGGAATGCTTGCCTATGTGCGAGGCAAACACCTCATTCATGAAGGTCACAAAGGTTGAGGGGGTGTTTGTCATACCAAAGTTGAGTACCACACACTTGTATGAACCATATTTAGTGCAGAAGGCTGTTTTGGGGATGTCTTCCTCCTTAATACAATTCTGATTGTAGCCTGCAGTTAGGTCAATCTTGTAGAAGACTTTGGCTCCACCCAAGGCGTCAAAGAGGTTATCAATGAGTGGTAGTGGGTAACAATTCTTGATGGTAACTTTGTTTAGGGCTTGTTAGTCTGTGACTAGATGCAGGGTACCATCTTTCTTGGCTACAAAGAATACAGCGGCCCCAAAGGGAGATTACAAAGGGAGAATAAGTCCTTTCTCCAATGCTTTCTTGAGGTAAGCACGTAGGGCATTGTCTTTGTTTGGGGTCAGACAATAGATAGGTTGTGCTTTGGGTACAGCTCTATTGAGTTGAATGGAATGTTGGATGTGTTTTTCTGGGGGTAACCTGAGTAGAGCCTCCTTGAATATGTCTGGATAATGGGCCACAATTTTGCAATCCTGAGGCGTGGAAGTATCCTGGTGATCTTTGAAGTGTATGATCTTGTACTGGCAGGAGTCCCAGTTGATTGTTTTCAGGTTTTTCTTTTTATCCAGGGTCTCTGTAATATGCACAAAGACGTGGTTGTGTAGGAGTTGGTCCACTGAGTCAGGGTAGATCTGGTGGTTGACACCTTCACGCTTGATGGTCAATACCAAGGTTGTCCAGTCTACATGAGCATTATTATTTTGTAACCAATCCAATCCCAGTATGATGTCAAATTTTAGAAAGTCAATGACAGGGCCTTGGATGGTGAAATGCAGGTTCTTGAGCATGACAGAGAAGGGGGTGACTTCCCTTGTTACGGCAATGTGGTGTTCATCAGCCAAGACAACGTTTTTAATCCACAAAGGATTAGTGGCTAGCTTTAATTTGTCCACAAAGCTGCTGTTGACTAGGGTTCAATCCACGCCCTAGTCCAGGAGTGCCGAGCCTGTGTAGCTGCAAAAACAGAAAGGATAGGACATCAGTTTATTGGGATGTATGGCAATGGTGTACAGTATTGGGTCTTCTGAGGGCACTTGGATCATTGGGCATTGGTCCACGTCCTCAGGTTGGTACTTGTCATTGATTAAGTCAGGAGTTGTGCAGAGAGAGCTTGGATTGCTTAATGCTCTCCCCAGGCTTTTCCCTTGTCTTGATTGCCTTGTGTAGCAGTTACACGGAAATGTGTATAATTTGACTGGCCATTTTTCCCACTTCCATGTCTATTTGAACCTGCAGGTTTATGATTTTTGTTGTTTCTGTTGTTTCCAGGGAGTGATCAAGTGGAACACCTGCCTGTGTCAGAGTCTTTGGGTCTCTCTTGTTTTCCAGTTTGCGCCTTGTGAAGAGTGTTGGATGTTTGTTCTGCTTTCTCTGCCTTGCAATACAGACTCTGTAGATTGGTCACTTGGTCCAGATTCACATGTTTCATTACATGGGATTTGAGGGTGTTGTAGTACATGAGGTGTGTGGCTAGGGTGTCAAAGGCCATGTCAGAGGGTGCACATAGTCGGAGTTCCTTGTAGGCGCGGGTGAGTTCCTTCACAGTGCCTGTCTTGCTCAAGTTCTTTACTTGGCGTATGATCATGAGCACAGTGTCCTTAAGCACAAATCTTGCCAATAAGTTGTGTTTGAAGGTATCCCAGTTCTTCTTGGTATGTTCTTTGTGCAACTTGTTGCACCAGGTTCCAGTGTTGTGGGTCAGTTGGATGGAGATTTCTGCAATCCAGAATTGCTGCAGGCATTCCATCTGGGTCAGCTTGCTCTGGGTGGACTGGATCCATGTGGCAGTGTTGCCGTCATTGGCCCCAGCAAAAGGTTCCAAGGCAGTGCTTCAGAGTCTTTGGGCTATGTAAGCGGGCATGGTGTTATCATCAGTTGGTTGTGGGATGGTGCCGCCATCTGGAAGAACCCTTGTGCAGACATGGCATTGAAGGCGGGTAGTGTGATCACTGTGTTCTGGTACAGAAAAAAACCATTGGGTATCTTGGCACCAGGGGTATATGGAGTCCAGTCTGCTGGGAGGCCAGACATGATTCTATCAAAGATTTGCTGGCCGCGGCAAGTACAGGCAACAGGCAGAATTTTACAGGATAAGGTAGAATGGAGAACCTACTGTGCTACCAATGTTGTAACTGTGCTGTTTTAGCAGAGTTACAAGGGGGAAATGTTTAGAAACTAGATAATATTCTTTATTGAGAGATAATGATTATATAGTTAACATGAGTCATGTATAACAGTAACATGATAGGGATGATCACACAGTGAGATGGTGAAGGGGGTGGCTTGATCCTGGTAATAATTCAAGCACCAAAACAAGGTATCCATCATAGGGGATCAGCATTTGTTCATGTTGTTGGATTTGGCGATTTGAGTTGAATTCCTAGTCTGGCTTTGAGTGGCCAGATAATTGGGTTGAGGGTCACAAACCTGCTTACTCAAACCCTTGTTGGTGGGTTGAGCCTGCTGTTTTGACACTAGCAGTGCCCCAAACCATTTCTATTCCCTATAAACTACGTTCTGGGAAGACACAACCACCACCAAACCTCTGGCCAAAGTCAAGGAGGTAGTCTTTCACCCTTACCTCACCCAAGCTAAGAGATTTCCTGTGTTAGTAGAGTTTTATAAAGAAAAAGCTGAGGTAGCTGATACTGTCTTTAAAAAAAATTCAGTATCTCTCCCTCTTCAAACTGTCTACAAGGAGTTCCCTGGTTTGAGGTTTATGATTAAAAAATGAGAAAATGACTAGATGAAGTACAAGATATCCTGACTGTCCTCCCACGCTTTGGTTGTACCACTACTTGAGTAGATATATCTATCCAAAAGTTAAATATCAAGGCTGTCTTGGATACTGGATTGCTAGTTAATTTTTTATCCTTCAAGCTTGTGAAGAAGCTTAAAATGGCCCTCAACCTCAACTATCATTGCCATAAAATATGGCAATAGTTGCTAGATTCTAAAAATAGTTAGTCAGTGATTCTCACTCTTAATACTATAACTTTGGCTGATATAGTGACAGTCTTAGTGCAGACAGAAGAATAAAAGATCTAAAAAAACTGGTATTTATTAAGATAGTTATGTGATTATACAACAGGAGGCAGGGAAATTATCACCAGGGGTTTGGAGGCACTGACCAAAGGACTTTCCAAAAGGAGGAGAGGGAAGAGGCACAGCAGAAAGAGCCGTGCAAGAAAATAACCAGTTTCACGCGCCTTGCCTAATGGAGGCAAGTGGCAATTATTTCTTTGGCCCATTAATAACTTCAGAAGTGAAGCCCACACTTGATGTGCAATCCAAATATGCTTCAAACATCCGTTTTTAGGCGTTTTAAATGTACTTAACCTTTATAAAACTATGTCACAATTGCGCAATTGCACAATTGTTTCATTGCTTAAACCCTAAGTGGACAGTTCTTTGTCTAATTCATTCAGGATCTGCAACAATCATCAATAATATGGTACTGCCGGCCTGCCCATGAATTGTGTTATAGTAGTGTACTCAGATCTTCCCATGCGTTTTGATAAACTACTCCTAGCTGCGCCGCTGTAGTTCTAGAAAACAAGAGTTATGATCTTCTAGTTGGTACCCAATTCCTTAGGAAATACAATGAAATCATCAACTTAAAGTATGGATACCTCTCTATTCTAGTGTATGAAGTCTATCTAATCTTTGAAGAATCTATCAAAGTCCCTGGGAAATGCCTCAAGACGTGTGTTTTAGAGTATCCAACTGGTGTCTTTGCCTTGAAGTATTGCACCCATTTGTCCAACATGAAGTGTCCTCCTGCAGCTTGCCCTGCATCTGAAGGAATTTAACTCCTGATCACTTCTTTTTTAACCATTCCTCCTGGCTCTCAAGTCATTCTGGACTCCCAAGTCTCCTACAGATTGCCCAAACCCATGTTCCTGGAACTATACTCTCCTCCCTTGTTAGGGCGCAATGAGCCTTATCTGTGTCCTGGGATTCTAGATGGCTCTCACAAAGACCTGTCCATCTGCTGGTGACTAATCTAACAGCCTTTCCCATATATGTGTCTAGAGGTCAAGTTGTTGGATATGGCAAGCTACTGAATGCCCCTGACATCATCTCTCTACACTTCTTTGGCATATTCCAAGACTTTAATCTACCTGAGGACAAACCAAATGTCTTATCCATGTTCACTGCTCAAGACTTCCTGCAGCTGTTGCCAGTTCAGTAAAAAGAAGTGCTCAACTTGTTAGACCAGTTTGCCAGCATCTTTGCTAAGTATAGTAATGATTATGGCTTAGCTAAAGGAGTCATTCACCAGATTGATACTGGTGATGCACCACCCTTAAAAGCTAAACCTTACCAACATATTCAAGTGGAATATGCTCAAGTATCTAAGGAACTCACACAACTACTTGATGTTTGGCTTCTTGCTCCCTCACAGAGACCCTGGGCTTCACCCTTGCTAATCCATAAAAAGAAGGGCAGATGACACAACATAGTGAAGAAATTCAGGCTGCAGTAATCCATCACTAAGAAAGAATTGTATACTCTGCCTCACATAAACAATGCCCTTTGCTGTCTTGGGAGCTTAAAGTTCTTTTCAGCCATGTATCTGGCATCTGGATATTTGAAGTTGACCTCTCCCCCAAAGATAGGCAGAAGGAAGCCCTCATTAATTCTAAGGGGTTGTTTTAGCCTAAACACATGCCTCAAGGGCTGTGTAATGCTCATGCTACCTTTCAACAAGCTATGGATTCCATACTATGTGACATAAAACTCTCTTGTGTCTTGGTGTACTTGGATGACATAACTGTCTTTAGCAAAACTTTTATGGATCACTTGGCTCACCTGAAAGAAGCCTTCCTTAAGATTCAGGAAGCTGGCCTCAAACTGAAGATGTTTAAATGTGCTTTCTTCAAGGAAAGTCTTGAGTTCTTGGGTCATAAAGTAACTCAGACTGGAATCTGACCAATGGCCAAGAAGGTTAAGGCCATTGACAAGATGCTTCCGCCCACCAATCTTTGTGAGATACAGGTCTTTCTTGGCATGATGGGCTACTATAGACAGTTTATCCCTTACTTTGCCAACACTATTGAACCCCTATTCTGGTTACTATGCAATGTCCCCTTTGAATGGACCGCTAGCCAACAGAAAGCCTTTGAAACTCTTAAACAAAAGCTCAAGGAGGCTCCTATCCTGGTATACCCCAACTATGATAAAGAGTTTATCATCTACTCTGATACTAGTGATCTGGCTATTGGGGCCATCTTTGCCCAACTAGACAATGATAGAGTGGATCAACCCATGGCTTATACGTCTCAAGTTCTCAATAATCATGAGAAGAACTAAAGTGTTAGAGATAAAGAGTGCATTGAAGTACTACATACTGTTAAGCACTTCTGCCATTATGTCTATGATACCCATTTTACTGTATTTACTGACCACACCTCACTTAAGTGGTTACAACAACACAAGAATCCTGAAGGGCGTCTATCTAGGTTGGCTCTTTGCCTTCAAGGATATGACTTCACAGTACTGCATTGTCCTGGGATCCAATATCAAAACACAGATGGTTTATCATGGATGCCTATCTTATTCCTTCACCCTGCAGAGGCAGACTGGTTGTATGAAATGACTGGATATCCATCTGCTTGGGGGAGTAAACCTGAGTAAATTTGATCAGCTTTGACTAAACTGTCAGAAGGCGCCCTCATCTGCAACAAATAGCTATTCAAGGAAATTTGCAACCAGCACCTACCCTATGTTTGACCCATTCTTTGCCTATCTTTTTTATCCAGGCCCACAAAGTGACTGACTATGGGGGCATTGCTAAGACCTATGATTGGCTTTAGAAGAATTACTATTGGGAAATCTTCAGCTGCTAATACCTGATGTCATTGCAGCTGTCATAACTGCCAGTTACAGCGTCCCTGAGCTGCAGCTCATGAGTTTAAATTAGTTCCCCTGCAGCACGTGTTTCACACTGTCAGCATTGACGCTGTAGGGCCCTTTCTTTGTTTGCAGTCAGGCTGTTGCTTTATCCTTATTGCTTTTGACCACTTCAGTAAGTGGGTAGAGGCTCTTCCTACCAAGGACATAACTGCTAAAACTATGATTGCCTTCTTGTTGCAGGATGTGTTCTATTGACACAGCTTCCCACAAGTACAGCTGTCAGATAATGGATCCAACTTTAGTGCAAGGCTATTAACATCTTTTTTAGAGGCTTTAGGGTCCCATCAGTCTTTCTAATCTCCTTACAACTGTCTACTAATGGGGCTGTGGAACACGCTAACTCAACCTTATTTTCCATCATGAGGAAACTAACCTATTCAGACACTGCTAACTGGGATCTATATCTACCTGCTGCCCTCTTTGCCTATTGCCTTAGTAAACATTGTGTCACTGGGTATTCCCCCTTTGCTATATTATTTTGACGTGAAGCAACCACTCTGTTGCTCTTATGAGGTCAACTACTCTCTTCAGATGATGCCCTGGACCATGATGCTCATATCAAGAGCTTGGTCAATTGCATAATTGATATCCAAGCCTCTGCTTACACCTCAGCTTACAAAACCAAAACATTAGAACTCTCTCTTTATAATACAGGATGTTCTTTGTTGCCCAAGTTTATGGTTGAAGACCACATCCTATACTACCAGCACAGGGTAGGAGAACATGCTCATAAGCTGTATACCCTATGGATTGGGCCTCTAGAGGTTACCTTCAAGCGTGATTTGGAGTAAACTGTAAATCTCCTCTCAAGTGGTTGCCTGTTTCCCTGAGTTCACACTAAGTTCCTTCACAAGTACCACCCCCTAAGACCAATCTAGAAAAGGGCAATGTTGTGAATGCCAATATTCACACTCTTTTGATTTTGCCTCTTTTGGGTTATTTTAGGGATGAATCCCTTGCTTTTGCTTTTTGCTCCTCAAAATGGGTCTATTTCCAAAGTTTTAAAATTCATCTGTTCATCTTCCTGATTCTGTGCAACTCACTTGCACCACTCATGCTTGTGACAAGTGATCCTACCCGCTTGTATTGTTTTGTGGTAACCACAAACAATATATAATTCTTTTTAATATCACCAATAAATTAAGTTCTATTCACATTTCTGTCTTTGTGTTTTCAAGTACTTTGGCGCCTCTCTCTAGCCATGCCTAGTAGAGATTTATTATTCAGAACCATGAGTTAATTGCATAACCTTCCTTGCTAACTAACCAATACTTAGTAAAAATTCAATCCTAAGGTTAGGATATCCCGTTGTGTGTCTATGCTGCGCCTCAGAACACAACAAGTATGAGGATGTCCCTCTAAATCAAGCCAAGGCATTAAAAAAGTAGAACAAGATCTTCAAGGCGTTTCTTGCCTAACATCCCCAAGGATAGAAAGCTTGAGCATCTCTGAGCCATCTTAGTATCACTTTCAACCAATGTTTAACCATTTTGCTCAATAAACTCTTTCCCTTAGTATTCAATTTTTATTTTCATTTATCCTTTTGTCATATCATTGGTAGAGTTGTTGTTGTTATTCTTGCTTTACTAAAAGTTTGAATAATATCCTAAACTAATGACTAAGTTGATACTTAATTCTCTAAACCTAATGTGTATATTTAAATGTATAGTTTGTGTCAATATTGGTATTTATTATTTGTATCAAGTGAAGAGTTATATAGGGTTAGTCTAATTGTAACTGGCCACAGATCCTCTGGATCTTTCCTCTAGTATAATGATCTTATTACATTTCATCCCATCTTCTAATGAACCCCAAAGATGGGCTAATTGACCCTTTAGATCTACTGTGCTATTTATTTATCCGCGCAAAAGTGCTATTAGTACCTTTGGAAGAGAAGCTTAATTAATAGAAAAGTCATGACGTCAGTAATGACTAGTTTACACTAATCACTTTATTACACTTTTATTTAACTTTTATTTAGTATTTAGTACTTTTATATACACCTTTTAAAGTATATATCATAGATAGTTTAGATTGAAATGGCTGGTTTTGGGTGCATTTTAACTTTGGGGCTTTGCGCAACCTTATTGCTGCTAATCGACCCCTTAATTTTATTGCAATTTTGGAATTCTGAGCTCTTTTTAAGTTTGGAGATGATTTATAAAATTCTTTTTAAATGTTATTTATGTTTTTTTGACTTTGATTATAACTGCTTCTTGAAATAGTGTTTTTCTTGGCTGCAATGCTGTAAATTGAAATGCTGGAAAGTAGTTTTCAAAGCTATGGGGCTAAGCGGCAAGACTGAGATTTAAACAAAAGAAGCTGAGATTTAAATGAAAACAACTCAAATTAAAACAAAATAGAATTAATCCAAATCTATTAGCAATTAATATGAATTACTTAGTTTTAATTCTGTTTACATCTGAGTTGTTTTTGTTTAAATCTCAGTTTTGTCACTTAGCGCCATAGCTTTGAAAGCTACTGTATTTACTATTGCTTTTGAGATGGCGTTTTTGAGATGGTTTGTTGCACTGTGGGAATGAGCAAAGCCACACCATCATGAAGAAAAATCCACTCAACTGAAAATAAAATCAACTCAGCTCAGAACAAAATAGTGGGGGTAGGATACACTATCTCAAAAACAGCACTTCATTTACGCCATCTCAAATTTAATCCAAGATGGCGTTTTTTGTGTTAGTGATTTTGAATCACAAAAAAATAAAATAAACAATAAAATAGTTAAAATTTAAATATACCTTTATAATGCAGCATCTCAAATTTAGGCCATCTCAATTCTGTCACTTCAAGTCATATTAATTAAATCTTATTTTGCTAATTTTATTTACATATGAACTCACTTAGTGTGGGGTGTGTTTACGCCATTTCAACTTCACGTCATCTCAAATCACACTATTTTTGAAACAGCAGGCTTGACCTGCCAGCAAGGTTCCAAGTAAGCGGGTTTGTGACCCACAATCTAATTACCTGGCCACTCAAAGCCAGACTAAGAAGTCAACTCAAATTGCCAAATCCAACAACATGAACAAATGCTGATCCCCTACGGTGGATACCTTGTTTTGGCGCTTGAATTATTACCAGGATCAAGCCACCCCCTTAACCATCTCACTGTGTGATCAGCCCTATCATGTTCCTGTTATACATGACTCATGTTAACTATATAATCATTATCTCTCAATAAAGAATATTATCTAGTTTCTAAATATTTTCCCCTTGTAACTCTGCTAAAACAGCACAGTTACAACACTATTTATCTTTAACTAAAATAAGCTTATACCCAAACTAAAATAAAACCTGTTGTATAGTGCCAGAAGATGTTCCTATATTATTAATCTAAGACACTTTTACTAAGAACAAAATAAAAAGATGCCACTATGATAGTCCTTCTATTGATTGTCATTGCTGAGTAAAAAACCCAGTTTTATTATATGTAATTTAAAACTTTATTATACATGGATATGTTGATAAGGGTTCTCTTAATAAAATATTTTGATAGTGATTTTAATATGAAAGGGGGTGATTACGCTATTTCAATTTATGTCACTTCAAATTCCACCGAGTTTCATATCACCCAATTGATTCAATGCGCACAATGGATAGGGGAAAATAAGGGGAAATTACATATGATGCCAGGCTATGCTATATCAATTCCCTCACCGCAATTCTTGCTTTCCACTTTTCAAAAGTACATATTCACTTCTAAAATTAATTAAGCAAAAAATGTAAGAAAACATATGAAAATTTGCAAATATATTTTTTTTGACCTCCTCTAAACAACTGGGTACTTTTTAACCCCAGCTGTATAAGCTAGTTTTTTAAATATTCAAGTTTTACTCTTTGGCCCAGTTGAGGTAGCTCCATATGAAATTTGTTAATTTAATATAAAAAATGGTCAAAAACACTATGTTTTTGAGCTATGGCACCTCAATTATGTCACTTTGAAAACACCATTTTGACTGCAAGTTTTCAGTCAAAACTCAAAGTTTTTCATACTTGCGTTAATAATAAAAAAAATTTACAGAATAAAAACATTGAATTTTTAATATTATATATTTTAAACCTTTCTCTAAAATTTTATGTAAAAAATTACTACTTTTATATTAAAATCATTCTCATTTTTCTCTTTAAAAACAACCCCCAAATTTCCCATATTTTGATAATAATTCACTTTTAGATGCCTCTCAAGCCTATCACCAAAGCTGCACCTAAGGCATCCAAGGCCTTCAAGTCCAAGGTCACTCCTCCCAAGGCCAAGAAGGCCAAAACTACCCCTAAAAAGCAGCCTGATAAAGGTAAAGCTCCCCTCAAGACACTAGCCTTCCCCTGAACCTGAGGAAACAAGCCCAACCCCTCCCCACTCTCCTTTCATTTACTCACCTTCAGATCTTCAGGAAAAGTTATTCAACTTTAACCGCCACTCTGATCCCACCTCAGAGCCTGAAGAGGAAGAGAAACAGGAGCCTGAGCCTGGTGCTCCTGTGGATGAGCAAATTGAGCTCTGAGATCTAAACACCGTCCACAATATCTGCAATCAAAATGACACCTTTGCTGTGCCCACCACATACCCAGCCAGCTATCTCATAATAACTAAGAAAGGGGGTGATGGCTTTGTTTACAAGGGTTACAGCTTCAGCTGTAACAACAAGAAGAAAGCAATCTGCCAACATCACTACAAATATGATAATGTTGGGTCCCTGCTAGGGCACTACATACAGGTTCACTAGATTCAAGGCCCTGACTATTGGGCATGACTGCGCCAAGCCTTTCAACCCATTGTACCAACTAATACACTGGTTTTTTGCCAGGTAATATCAATCACCAAAGATCAAACTGCCACTGAGGTTGTCAATGATGCCCTTCTTAATTTAAATGATACCCAACTTGCTAATGTTGGTGGCGTCTCCAAATTGCATAGATATCTCACTGATCAGAGGTATGCTCTGAGCACTGAAGGCATCAGTGCTTCATCAATTGATCTTGACTGAGGAACAAAAACTACCTTGTCATGAGGAGATATTCCTTCTCTACAATGACAGCCAGCATGCCCCTGAGCGCATTATTTGCTTTGCCATCTCACAGGATCTGTGCAACCTGTTGAAATGCAAAACATGGCTTGCAGATGGCAATTTCTCCACCTGACCAAAGCTATTTAGACAGCTTTGAAACATTCACAGGAAGATGGTAAATCTAGTTTTTCCCCTGGTCTTTTTTCTCTCCCAAATAAGAAGCAGGAAACTTATGTCTGTGCTCTTACAATTTTAAAGGCCAAGTTGGATGAGATCCTCCCAACCATTGAAGAGGAGCCAAAGGAGACTAGAGGGTGCGAGAAGAAGGCCCAGTCCCAGGAAGAGAAAGCCACCCCAACCAAAAATCAGCCAGAAAGCCTTCCCTATCATGAATATCTGGTAGTGGATTTAGAACAGGCTCAGGCAAATGCTTTTATTAGAGTCTTCAAGAGCTCCTCCAGGGATGCTACTTTCACTTCCAGCAGGCACTCTGCTGCCGCCTCCAAAAGTGCTCTGATCTTCATGAGCTGGTCAACTATAAAGACACTAAAGAAGCCAATGACATGCTCAACTGCTTTGCTACCCTTGCCCTTGTGAGAAAGGAGGAGACCAATGCCTTTTATGACGCCCTCCTTTGCCATCCTTATATCCTTTCCAACCAGGCAGCCTTTTCTCCATTCATTGAGTATTTTGAAACTCAATGGGTTGGAGTTTTCCAAGGAGCACACTGCATCAGAAAAGGCGGTGAATCAATCACCTGGAACTGCTATAAACAGGTAAAAGATGGTTTGATCAAGACCATCTCTTCCTTTGAAGGATGACATAGCCAATTTGCAACAAGAGTGTCAGGGATTCCTTCCCTGACTCCCTGAATATTATTGGCAACATTAATGGGACTGCAAAGACACAACAACACAGACACCAAGTTTTTGATACCAGTTGGTTGACTATGGACAATTGGAACAGGGATCAAACTTGGAACCTTAAAGAATCACCTATTGTTAGTCCAAATTCAACTAGTCAGCTTAGAATACCTATTTATAAGCATTCAATTGAATTGAATTTTGCTTTCACATTTTGAATTAAGTTCAAAAAGGTTAGTAAGTTAAGTGTTAACGTCACTTACCGCTCGGCCGCTGATTGACTGCCTGGGATCATCCTGACGCTCTTGGATATAGAATCAGAAGATGAAACTGAGGCTCCACTCTTAAGATTGATTGATACTCAATATAAGTACTGCTTAAATTACAAGGATCTTGTGGCTTGTCTTGTTTCTGTTCCGCTTAAATTTATGATTATCTTACAACTCCTGCTCCACATCAATGCTAATATTGGCCAGGTATTAATTTTAACCATGAAAATTATGCACATCAGTGTCAAATTCCTCTGATCTCCTCCCAATATCCACTTTAAACTCCCAGCCTCCATTTTGGAGACTGTTTAAGAGTTCAAATCTTATTCAACTTAGTTGTTCCAACAATAAAGACTTTATTCTATACTTGCCAATCCATTACCTTCTGACACCTTATTTTTGAAGCCATGAGAGGAAGTCTATTCCTTTTCTGGCTTCTAGCCTCCTTCCTGTCTTTGGTGTTAACCTTGGAAAACCCCATGCCCACTACTGACTGGTACAACTCCTCTCCAGATGACGCGCATCAAAAGAAATCCCTAGCACATGAATGGTTTAAATACCTCTCTGGCCACTGGGGATGTAAATTCCAGTATGGTTGTTTCTTCACTCTGCCTCCTCCCAAACCTTCTCTGGTTAGACCTTACACCTCCTTCTATCTTTTAATGTATGTGGTAGGATACTATATGCTTGGTTGTTTCAGCTCTATGTTTGGAAGATTTGCCTACTTGAGTCACCTAGGACATCTTGTCATGATCACGGTACCCATTGGCTCTGTAATAGCAGGGCTTAACTTAGGGGCCTTGGCCCACCAATTAGGGAACTTGTTCTCTGCCAAGTGGGTCCCTGACAAAGAGTCTGGATCCAGAAGCCAAAATTCAACAAGATCATGGTCCATTTAAAAACCCAGTAAGCCATCTCTGCCTGGCTCTTCAAGACTGGCATGAAAACCAAGGGCAACCCCCCAAGCAGACTAAGGCAGTAAAGAAACATACTGAAATCAGCCAGGTGGTCCTTGCCTACTATCCCAAGGATAGAAAACTTGAGCATCTTCAGGCCATCTCTGTTGCTCTTTCAGCTAATGTTTGAGCCTATTTGCAATAAACGCTTCTTTATATTCTCTCTTATTTCCTTTAATTTTATCATTCTTTGACTTTTATTTAGTATTTGGTACAATTATATGCTTATTTTAAAGTATGGATCATAGTTATAATAGATGAAAATAGTTGTTTTTGGGTACATTTTAACTTTTAGGCTTTACACAGCCATGTTGCTACTAAGTGACCCCATTTTTTTATTGCAGATTTGGAATTCTGAGGTCTTTTTAAGCCTATAAATGTTTTTTAAATATTATTTTTTTGAGATTTTCTGGTTTTTTTTGGAGTTGAAAAAATCTAAATTTTGAAAACATGTTTTTCTTAGTTGCAATGCCGTAAGTCAAAATGGCGTTTTTACTATAAAATTGAGATAGCAGAAAATTGAGATGGCATATTTTGAGATGGCATTTTCAAGATGGTGTGTCCTACCATAGTGGGGACCCAAGTCTGTTGCAATTTGATATAAATCCATTGGTTTTGATTTTGTCCTGGGTTGGTTTTGTTTTCATTTGAGTGGATTTTGCTTTAGGATGGCTTGGTTTTACCTATCTCCACAGCTTTGAAAGCTACTATAAAAAATTGAAAAAATCTTTTGAATACTAAATCTTAAGTATTTAAATTCCTGTAAATTAGTTCACCTATAAAATAAGTAGCCCATGGATGGAATCTTGCTTCTGCTGGTGTACTATGGAGCTTATGAATATGACCTTCTGCTCTGCAGCAGATAGGATGGGTATGGATGCAGCTTCAGATAAATCCCCTTATATCCAATCAAAATGCAGCAGGGTTGATCTATCTTAAAATTGAGATCCAAACACAGCTCTTCTCAATCCAATTTCTTAAAAAAATCAAACCTTGAGGAAATCAATGGGGTTGCCATTCTGGAAATATATGAGCAGGAACCTAAGACCCTAATTCCAGTAAACAGGCCAGGTTTTTTGTTGCCAGCCCTTTGGGAGCCATATTTCCAGGGTTTAGTCCAAGTTTGCCTGTGGCAGTCTAACCAATGATAAGCAGCCACATATGTATTGGGCTGGTTGTCATTGGATAGATTATTATCTATAATTCAGGTTAACCCTCCTAACAGCAAGCTATTTCCCAATAGGCTGTCAAGGATACTACCTCAGAATATGTTTATTCTTATCCAATAATTGGATTCCAGAGACCATTTAATAAACCTTGTAGCCTTGACTAGAGAAGGTTATTCTACTTTTTAAGAAAGACTAAAATGAATATAGATAAGCTGCCTGCAGCCCACCTTCATTGTATAAAGTATTTTTTAGAATCATGGGGTTTAAAGCCTTAGTTGTAACCTGGAGCTTATTCTCATTTCTAATTATGGTAGCCCTTTAGAGAGATTGGATATACAACTGATCAGCCTATATCAATTAGATCCCACTAAGCAAATCATCTTGGCCTGAAGCTATGGACAAATATAATTCTTGATAAAAAAGTTCATCTCAGGATAACTCATAGGGCAACCCATCCTAAATGATGCAAGCAATTGGCCTAGGGGTGCATATAGCAATGAAAATGCAGGTTTTTTATTGGATGGGGACCATGTCTAGACTTAGTCCAGATGCAAGCAATAGATTTTGTCAGGCCAAGCCTTTATATGGGTTCAGTTGAGATTTCCAACTGAGCCTTCATATAGGTAGCTTGGCCATTGTAAATCTAAATTCAAGAAAAATGGGCACAAACTCTCCCAATACATCCAAATCAAGTCATACAATAGACTCATATTTTCTGCCCCCTGCCAAGAAGGGCTCAGAATCCCCTGGGGCAATATGCATATCAGATGAAGGAGTTATATCACTTAGAGACTTCTTCAAAACAATTCAGGAATCTAGGCTCATTCTAAATGAAAAATGAGGAGATGCATCGGACAAAAACCCTCAGCTTGTTAAACAAAAATTTAGAGCTTCACGCGAGTAGCAACCCCGAGCTAGAGCAGTTCTCCGATTTCATTCAGAAATCTGATTCAATGTCACAATCGATCTGCTTAAAATTCCTAAGGACTTTGTTTGATAAAGGATCATTCTCAATAGAAAACCTCGAGTCGTGTATTCAGAACTTTACAATCGGCCTGGTTCCTCGCTTGCTGCCCAAAGAACCAAGCGAACTCGAGATGGACAGGCAGGTTTTGGGACTGCCTGCCATCAAAGTAAACCAAAGTGTGGCTTTAAGGTATGTTACCCTTCTATCCAGGCAACTGATCCCCAATAGACTTAAAAGTACCATCCCTGATATTACTATCCTGAGAAAGCAGATTGCTGGGAATGGGATTGCAACCTATTCCTTCAAAAAGGACAAAAAAACATATTCCTCTGTAAGTCTATGGCTTGGTTTTTGTATTAACTTTATAGAGTAAACTAAGTGAACTTGCCCAAGTGTACCCTTCTCTTGAAAATTTTGAGCACACTCGTATGGAACCCTTACTTGAAAGAGAATTATCATACCCAAAGAATATGTAACTTCACTTACCTACTCCCTATTTTATAAGTGTTAATGTCCTTGTAAACACATTCCTGTTTGAATATATATATGCTACATCGAAAGCAATTATATAAGTATCTATCCACAAAATTTCTATAAGACCTTGGTCAAACCTTATCAAAGTAATATGGGAGTGTCCTATTTGGGTGTTGAGCAATTATTATATTAAGTTTGGTGTGGATATCACTTCCCAAGTTCTCTTTTTATAAAAACACATATTAAAATTATAGCTTGTAACCCCTTTAAATTCCATTGCCTTTCCTTCTTTACCAAGTTACTTAATTACCTACTTATATAAGCCCTAAAGTCAAACTAAAACCTTATAGTTGCACCAGTTGTGCAATCAAATGAAGGTGACTTCCCCTTTCATAATCAGTTTAGGCTAAATATTTAATTTTATAGCACCTGTCTCCATCTATGTTTTTACTTTTTTATGTACTCCAAAATATGGAATCAAGTATGCCTAATTTTCTGAATTATTAAACAGAAAACTACAAAACAGAAAATAAAATGTAAATAATTTCTATGCATTGGTAGGCTGAAAATACTTAAATTTGCTTGCTTAAAAGTGTATCTAGACTTATGATATCATAATATTTTAGTACCTTTTCATCATAATACTATCAACAACTTATATTTTGGTTAGTTCAATTGATTGGTGCAAATGCTATATTTAGGGGAGAAACTTAAGGTATGTAGGCTTACTTTTAAAAATGTTGCAGTATCTATATGTACAGTAGTTTTCAAAGCTTTGAGGATAAGTGAAAAAATTTCAGATTTAAATAAATTTTTTGAATTAAAAAACATAATTATAATAGTAAAAATATATTGTTAAATAATATAAATTCAACCTTTTTCAATTATGTTTTAACTGAGTTAATTTTGGTTTAATCTGATTTTTTCACTTATCCTGACAGCTTCAAAAACTACTGTACTCTCTGTAAATAATTTCCTCAAAGATTGATATCTATTCCACCAAAAATAGTGCCTCTAAGTCTGCCCTGGATCAAATCCTTAGTAGGGAAAATCACAACACCCCACAGGCCTTTTCAGATGTCTCCTTCCTACATGGATATTTTGCAGCTTAATATATAGTTATAAAAAATATTATGATAAAAATATTTTACCTTTAAATTTATACATTTTTCTTTCTTCTTGTTTAAATAAAATTTCAAGAAGCATATTTACAAAGGAGTGGTGACAGTAGGTTATTCATTCCTACAATAACCCAGATTGTCTTACCAAAGAAACCAATAGAAAATTTGACCATCCGGCTGGACCAAATATAAATAAGTGTCCACAGTTTATATTAAGCATTTGTATTTAATAAAATTATTATTATAACCTAGTAGTTTGGGAATACTGCCAATTCCAAAAGCGTCTATACCAAGTAGCAAAATTAAGCTATCTGGGGTAATGGAATTTGATTCAAACAACCCAATCATTTTCTTTGGATCAATTGACGTAAAACTTGAGACCTAGATTTAAAAATGTCCAGATAATACTATTTAAATTACTCTTTAATAAAAATACAAACTTAACAAAATTTTATAATCACATTTAATAGATTTTTTAGTTTTTTAAAAGCAATTAAAAACCAACGATGAAAGTGTCAATGTCGACGCAAATCAATCAACCCCCATATTTCCACAATAGAATATTTTTATTTAATTTTGAAGCATCTTTTTTAATTGTTTAACATGTGATAATAGACAAAATATTGGTAAACATGGTTTTTAATTAGTTTTAATAATTGTGTACATAAACTTTAGCCTTTTGAATCCATATGAATTGTAGCTAGCTGCTATCTCATATATCAAGTATGCTTTTATAGTAAAATTTATTAAGATTTTCAAATCATCATCTCATAATGTTGACAATTGGATGTATATTCAACTATTCTTATGAAAGTAAATAAAAGTAGCAAACTTTGACTTAACTTACCAAGCTGCATCTTATAAGGGTAGTTGTTAGACTTGGGGTGCTTTGGTTCAGCTCCAGATAGTTTACAGTTCTAGGCCACCCATGTATTTTTTAAATATCTTATATTATTGAATTAGTGTTTTGGGTGTGGAAGCCTAGATCTAGAAGCAAGCTGGAGCTGGTTCAAAGCATTTCTATCTGCCCCAAAGTTGAAACTTGACTTTTCCCACTTGTAAATACCACTTGCTGAAAGTTTAACCTATAATATATGATGAAACATTACTACCCCATCTTTTCTATAATAATTTTGGCTAGTAATAAAAAATTCATAATTTTTATACCAGTTTTAATTATAGCATTAGTTTTGTAATCTGTTGAGATAAACAAAAATATAACTGCCTGAAAAGATATCAGTTCCGTCCAAAACAAAAGGGTAATGGTTCCACTTGAAGGCCAACTCTTTACAACAAAAGTATCATCTAACCAGGGCCAGATTACAAAAATAGACAAACACATAACAAAATTAAAATTTAATTTGTAATCCTAAAAATGAGACAGCCAACAAAAGAAACCCATACTTTTTAAAAAATTGAGCAAGTCACATTCTGAAGCAATCTACATTAACTGATATATTGGGGCAGGAAGACATTCCAGCAATTACTTTTCTGATGACTGATTCTCTGTCAAATTTGATCCAACTATAAATTTCTTCATATGTAAAATTTTTAACTTGACAATGAATCAAAAATTTATATATAATCTATTCACTAATAAAAGCTATGATATACACATGGATTATTCTTAGTTTATTTTTTGTATTTGACAGGCTTAATTTTAAATCTTTACCCTTTAAAGCCAATTGAATTACATTTCTCTGCCAGAAAATAAAACAAGAACATCTAAGAGATTAAAAATAAATTCTATAGAATAGGCTTTCTTTATTTTTTGTTTTTTACTGCTGCAAAATCAAAAAGTCTACACATGAAGAACATTATAGTTGGATCAAATTTGATGGAAAGTCAGTCACCAGAAAAATAATTGCCAGAATATCTTCCTGCCCAGTATATTGGTCAGGTAAAAAGTATATTACAGTCAGAGAAAAATTGGTTCAGCCACAATAGTGTTGCAACTGAATCAATTATAGTTCAGTATTTTGAATAGAGAAGACAACAGTTCAAAAGGAGAGGAAAGAGATTTGAGATAGGATACTAGCTTTATTGACAAACAAAAGTTATTATACAGTGAATGTAAGCTATTAGGTCACAAGGGGGTGGCATTGGTGGCTCAATCCAAATATATCTTAGGTTTCAAACAAGTTAAGGACATTTGGATGAAACTGGCTTTGATCCTTATTAGGAATTATTGCCACATATTTTGACATTCAAGGCAAAAGTCACAATGATATTAGGTACAGCATGGGAAAACTAATTGAGCACCCCTATGTATTGTAAGATACATTTTCAGTCAAA